>APFE030628786.1:11956-41518 GCA_000404065.3 Pinus taeda
TACATATAAATATTGAAAACATGATATAAACGTTTAAACATCTTCTATAAAGTAAGTATCCCTATATTTCACTCTTATAATAATATAGATAAAACTCACATTTAAAAGATAAAGTCTTTAATATTTTTCTTCTTACTCTTTTTTTTTTAAACTTATTGTCACTATTTTGAAGAATTCACAATAAATAATTATGAGTTAGAAGGTCAAAAATAAAGTTTCTTAAAAATACCAGTTCCTTATCTATATTGGAAATGTCAATTTGATGATGTTTTTCCTTTCCACATAAAGGCTTTAACAACCAAAATCTCTCACTAAGAAGAAAATCCCACATCTATTTCTTCTAATCTATCTCTCTAAACATGATCTAATTGGTACATTTGGTTTTTGCAATGCCCTACTTTAATCAATATGAATACTTGGTTGCTCATTTTCCTCAATCTAATCAATGTCAATAAGTGAACTCAATTCCTGGGGAAAATCCAAAATCTTTGATTTTTATTTTGTCTATTGATAAATTTGGTTTTTGCAATGCCTTACTTTAATCAATATAAATACTTGGTTGTTGATTTTCCTCACTCTAATCAATGTCAATAAATGAACTCAATTCCTTTGGAAAATCCAAACTCTTTTATTTTTATTTTGTCTATTCTTTCACGGGATGAAGAGTTTAAGCACTAGGATAAGTATACCATAAAATACCTAGAAGATGATAAATCTCACACTTAGATGTTGTTTCTTCCTGATCCAAGACCTATGTCTATTTAAAAAATATACATTTGAAAATGTTTTCCTCTAGACCTTCTACAACTTTATCAAGATTTGATTTTATGTAAGTGCCCAATGTATCCTCAATATTCTCAAAAACCAATAGATATTGGTTATGTAAGGGAAAATTAAGAAGACAAACCTAAACTAGAGTTCTAGTTATGAATATAATGTTAGTATCAAATTTTTAAAAACAAAGAGTCTTGAAAAATCCCATGCTCCCCAAAACCAAAGACCCTCCTCAAATACATGATGATGATTAGCATAATCATAAAATTGAAAAACAAGATTTTTTTTGGAAACACAATGAGAGCTCACTATTCTTTTTCCAAGTCATGTGAATATATTGGAACAATGTGGAAGTAAGAGGCTAATACCAATTTCATTTTAAGAGAATATATCATATAAAAAATCTATATATTTATTACCTACATTGTTATAATCTCCACCATTCACACCTCCTTTGCATGCTCCACTATATATGCACTAGAAAGAGTGGATGACTTTGAATTAGTGGGAGAGTTAGATCAGTTTTTCAATTCATCCCTAAAAGATGCCTCAATCCCTATAATATAATCAGATTTATGAAATAAGAGATAAATATTTTCAAATATGATAATCAATTAATTGATAGATTCTCTATTTATTTGTTTGCTCTTGTAAAGAAGACATTGTTCTGAAACATGAATCTCCAAAATATATTCTAATTTTTGGTTTAAATCTACCAAATATTTGTTTGATTTCATCCACATACATAATGATTTTCAAGAGAATCTTAATCCTAATATGAATAGATCTTCTAATTATTTATCCTCATAAAGAAGGCATTATTGTGAAAATAAATCGCAAAGTATACTCTATTTTTTTTTTTAAATGTATTATATATTTGTTCAATTTTATCTAGATACATATGTTTTATCAAAGAAAAACTTGATAATAATATGAAATTATGATTTAGTATGATTATCTACAACAACAACTTGTAATATAAGATTTACTTCTAATAATTAAGAGAGATTGTATATATATATATTAATATATATATATATATATATATACCTCTCTTGTATAAAACCTACCATATATTAGAGATAGAAAATAGATACTTACATTAAGATATTAAAATATGACAAACAATGCAAATATAAATATTTCAATAAAAAAAAATAATATATTATAGTATCTATATTTTTCATGAGTTTTGAGTTCTAGTTATGAGATTACATTTGATTTAAATGGGTAAAAAATGTACCTTAAAAAATCCCTCCAATCCTTAATATATGTAAGATTAACATAGAATCATATTATAATAACAAATAAAGGATTATTAAAAAATACAAACTTAAGATGATCATTAATATTATATCATACATAAATAATAAAATAAATAAAAAATAAAAATATCTATAAATGCAAGTTTAGATTGAAAATATTAATCAATTTTAAAATCATCTTTTGAGGATTAGTTTTAGCCAGAGAGTGTGGTCCTTCCACATGTATCCACCTTGATTGTACCTCAAAAAAATATCAATTATAAATTAAATATTAATACCGTCATAAGAGAATATATTTAAACTATCTCATATATTAATTATTGATATTGTACAATTAGTAAAAGATAAAATGATATATTAATTATTGATATTTTACAATTAGTAAAAGATAAAATGATACATATATTATATACAATAATGTATATAATGTTCTAAACAAATATTTCACAAAGTTACAATGTTCTATTTTAATGTGTTTTATTTTAATTTTGATTTTTTAACATTTTCTTTTGTTTTAATATATTTTCATTTTACCTATTTTCAATTTTACAATAATATTTCAATTCTCTACACTAATAAAATGGTAAAAAATAAATAAATATATAAAAAATTTTATTATATATATTCATATTCAAAACATGAATAATGCGAAGTCACAATAAAATAAAGTGAATACAAAACTAATAAAATAGAATCATAATTTTAGTATAACTAAGATGCATTTCTCGCTGGTTAAAAATAAAAATGTTAACCATATTTTACTAGAACCGGTTACTTTCCTAATAAAATAATATATTATTATACCAAAAAAATAAAATATCATTCCATAAATTTATTATATAATTATATTTTCAAACACGGGGTTTATTTAGAGCTTCATAATTGAAAATAAACATCAATTAATTTAATGATTTTTAATTACTTAGTTATAAATACTATTGTATAAATTCATAAGGAATATTTTTATGAATATTATTTTCTATTGATATTATTAATTTTTATTTAATTATTTTAATAAATGTGTTTATTTTAAAATAAATTTATCAATAATCATTATATAGATGGTAGTGATTTAACACGCATAAAATATTTTATAATATCTATCACAGTGTACACAAATTAAAGTTTGAAATTTATCTTCAAAGTTGTTATATCTATTTTATTTTTAATTAAATTGATTAATTAAAAAAATCACATAACTAAATGTCACATGAAATGAGTTATCGTTTTTTGAACATGTGGTATTGATAAACTATGATATTAACACGGTATTGTAACCAAATCTAATCCCAAATTAAAAATGTTTATGATAAAATGAGAATAAATCTCTTAAAATTATTACTTTTATAATATATTTTTTTAAATATATATAAAACAAATTTTTAAATATATATGATTTATTGATTTTTACCAATATTTTAATCTATATAATACTTTAATTATATAATTATCATAAACCATCATTTAATTTATATAATTACTCTAATTATATAATTATTATAAACAACCTAACCTAAATTAAGTTAAAGAAAATTATTAATTTTTCACGGTGGTTTTCCCAAAAAAAAATACCTTAACTTTGATTACCTTTAAATTTATTTTAAAGTACATAAGCGAATTGCATAAAATGCTTTGAGAAGCTGTAAGGACCTTAACTTTCATTACCTTTAAATTTATTTTACGTACATAAATGAATTGCACAAAATGCTTTGAGAAGCTGAAAGGACCTTAACTTTCATTACCTTTAAATTTATTTTACGTACATAAATGAATTACATAAAATGCGTTGAGAAGCTGAAAGGTTTATATTAAGTATTTTAATGTTAATATATCTCCAAATTGTATTTTATACATGTTTAAAAACAAAGAAAATTACCTTAACTTTCATTAATTTAAATTTATTTTGCATACATAAAATGTGTTGAGAAGCTGAAAGGTCAATGTTAATATATTTGTAGATTATATGTTTTTACGTTTATGTGGGGAAATTTGTTTTTATAAGAGTGTAAAGGCCTTATAAAAATAAAATATATGAATATGCAAAATTTATTATGCAATTTTGAAAATATTTAATAAAAATACTGATAATTATAATTTAGATTTGGTTTGAGTTAAGTTAAAAAAAAATTGAGGTAATGTTTTCTAGGGTTGGTATGCTCTCCACATTTTCTACTCTTTACATTTGAGTAGGGCTATAGTAAGATTTTGGGAAAATGTTTTTATAATTTTTTTTGAGAATATTTAAGGAAATATTTTTGTAGTATGGGGAACACGTTTTGGGTAGGGGTGTGATGAGATTTTGAGAAAATGTTTTTGTATATTTTTTTAAAGGAGATATTCAAGGAAATATTTTTGTAGTATAGGAGACACGTTTCCTCAAAAAGGAAGCATCTTAGTATCCTTTATATTTGGTCCAAATGAAATTTAGATACAATGAAAATTAGGATAAAGTTTTCAAAGTGGTGATTTTTCTATTTAATTGTAATATTAAATTTTTAACAAAACAATATTTACATTTATCTTTCTTTCTTCTTTTTTTTAATTCAATTTTTAGAGTTTGAGAATCGTTCCAATTTTAGGGAACTTCATATGGATAAAGTAGAATTTCATATTCTTTTTTAAGAGATTTAAGAGTTTCAAGATTTTAGGATTGGTAGAATTATAATGTTTTATTTAATTGGATAATGATGAAATAACATTGGCATATAAAAACAAAAAAACCATCATGTCAAGTGGATTAAATTTTAAGCAAAAAACAATATCGTACAAATTTAAAAAAATATATATCTAAAATATAATTTAACTTTGATGCAGGTGCATCTCACCATTTTCTTAATTAAAGAAAAATCCAAGTGGAGCATGAAGACGTGGACCAGCGAAGCTAAATAAAGGGAAAAAACGGAGAAAATCTGCCTTAAAGCAGTTAAAGAAAAAAAATTAAAGAGAGAATGGATAAGACTAGATAGACTTCCTATTGTTAATAGCCATGCACGCGTTTGTGGAGAAAAATCAGAAGAGGATAGGATCGGTCCTTCATAAGACTTTTTATATAAATGTAATGCAATAGGGGTGTAATAGATATCTTATTTTGTGAAGAAAATTGTGAGTGGGCAAGATGTAGCCGAGCATGAGTTCGTTTTAAGGCTGAAAGGCCTTAACTTTGTAATTTTTCCGTAAATATATAAAAATGTGTTTATGTTCTGGCTATGTGTTTTATAAATGAGTCAAAACTTGTGTTCTGTAAATAAAAATGGTGTTGCAGGCACTCAGCGGCGGCTGCATGAATGCTCAAATGAAAGAAAGAAAGACTATAACGGTGAATTAATTAAAAGGCTTCCCAAAGATTGAGTGGGCCCATAACCCACAGGTCCAGGATCAAGATTTTTAAAGAATTTGGGATTTTGGGCAACCCCCAAAATCTCATTTTCATCAGTTGGTATCAGAGCAGGGAAAGGATTCCTGAGAGAAGAAAGAAGAATGCGAACAGAACGAGAAAGAGGCACAGCTATATTAAAGTTGGAGAGTTTATGCAGATGGCGGTAGTAGAAGGTGAGAAGAATTGCAGCAACCTAGAGGATGCCAAAATACCGAGTGTGGAGGGCTTGGTGAAGTATCTTGTAACAGAGGAGGCTATTACTGCAGAGGTTGGTTGCACTGAAGGAATGCAGTGGTTAAAATTACTAAGGACAAGGAGAAGCATATGAACAGGAGGTCATAAATTTTTGTGCCTCGGGAGTCTGATGCAGGTGCATCTCACCCTTTTATTAATTAAAGAAAAATCCAAGTGGAGCATGAAGACGTGGACCAGCGGAGCTAAATAAAAGGAAAAAACAGAGAAAATATGCCTTAAAGCAATTAAAGAAAAAAAATTAAAGAGAGAATGGATAAGACTAGATAGACTTCCTATTGTTAATAGCCATGCACGCATTTGTGGAGAAAAATCAGAAGAGGATAGGATCGGTCCTTCATAAGACTTTTTATAAAAATGTAATGCAATAGGGGTGTAATAGATATCTTATTTTGTGAAGAAAAATTGTGAGTGGGCAAGATGTAGCCGAGCATGAGTTCGTTTTAAGGCTGAAAGGCCTTAACTTTGTAATTGTTCCGTAAATATATAAAAATGTGTTTATGTTCTGGCTATGTGTTTTATAAATGAGTCAAAACTTGTGTTCTGTAAATAAAAATGGTGTTGCAGGCACTCTACGGCGGCTGCATGAATGTTCAAATGAGAGCAAGATAGACTATAACGGTGAATTAATTAAAAGGCTTCCCAAAGATTGAGTGGGCCCATAGGCTTCCCAAAGATTGAGTGGGCCCATAACCCACAGGTCGAGGATCAAGATTTTTAAAGAATTTGGGATTTTGGGCAACCCCCAAAATCTCATTTTCATCAAACTTTTGGTAAAAAAGAGTACAAGATCACAATATAAATTAACATTGGCATATAAAAACAAAAAAACATACATCTTTATCACATCTAATATACTACTTTAATTATGGCGGAGAATTGAACTAGAGACTTTACATCAAGAAGTAACTTAACATAACATCTCATTACCATCTATCCAAAACTCCATAAACAATTACATAATTAGTTTAAATAACATAAATAATTAAAAAAAAAAACAAAATATTAACTTTATTAATTAAAATATAATATGCTTTCAAAAAACTGCATTAAATGCGTAGCATAACTGATTTCAAATAATTGCCTTAAGACCAATTTAAAAAGAAAAATAAACCATAGTTATATAAACTACCTACTTGGAAGATAAACATTAAAATGATTCAAATTTACATGTCTTACTATAATAAATTTGTATATGAATTTTACCATTCTAACAATTTTTTTTTTTACCTATCTAGCTATTCCTACCTTTGAATGTAAATTTTATTATCATTATCAGTGTTCAAGTGGCTTGCCATGTTCTTGTCATTTAATAGACAGAGTGGCCGTAATCAAATTGACAATTATAAATCTGCACGTCAGCCAATTTGCTGTTCCTCGGCTTACTTGATCTTTAGGGATATACGATAGAGTTCAGGTTGAGTTTAGGTTGGATCATTGAAAATAAATAGCTTGTTTATGGATATTAAACGAGCCAAATTGTATATATTATTAAAATTTTAACCTATTAATTAATAAATATATAAATAAATATAATATAACCTCCACTTATTTAATTTAATGCCTATTAACCAATTGTATATTTGTTGCCATGACTTTCCAACATGACGTTATGGACGGTGCCTCTCCCTGCATGAATGGTTCGTCCTGGAGCCTATAATAAGATACCAACTTTATGAAAACAGTAGCAAAAATGAATTCTTGACCACTCAGTGAAGAAGTTGACAGATTTGATAACTCGGAGACCTCCAGCCTCGCCTTTTTTGAATGGTGGGTCCTCCAGCGTGTAATAAGATACCAACTTTATGAAAACAAAGGCAACAATGTGTCTTTGACCACTCAATCCGAGCAAGAGAGAAAAAAATAATTCTTCACAACAATTTGGGTTGTCATGACTTGGGAGTTGGCTTGAATGTCCCTTTACCACAACAATGTGTCTTTGACCACTCAATCCGAGCAAGAGAGAAAAAAATAATTCTTCACAACAATTTGGGTTGTCATGACTTGGGAGTTGGCTTGAATGTCCCTTTACCACTTGCAGTGAGAGCCTTCTTATTATAAAGTGTTATATTCAGGCTTTCTATTAGTGAAAAATTGTCATGATCCCAAGCCGGCGGTAGTCTTTCAACTGCTCTTGGCGAGGTGCGGCACTACCGAACATTTTTTTTTCACTAATACTTATGTTCATGGAGTACACCTAGCTATTAGTCTACTTAGTTTGTTTTTCGCAACCAAGTATTATTATGTTTCCTTTATACCAATGAACACCCATATACATTCATTATCATCAACAATTATACAAGAGAATACAATTGCACAATATAAAAGGAGGGGCAACTCCCTGAACAATGAGTCTGCCTGAATACAATATATTATACAATCTTTCAATGTTACAAAGCTTTGCAAGTATACTTGGAAACACCAAGTTTCATACTTAGCCAAATTTTACATCAAGGCCACACCTTCGTGTGCCAACCAAGTTTCTTGCCCGAGTTAAGTGGGTGCGCCGTCACACGGACCCCCAACTGCACTCCTCAACCGAACTTTGTTCACCTTGCACGACGGGCGGGTGACCCACCTGAGTCACCCAAGTCACCCTCGTTTACTTCTACACGACAGGCGGGCAACCTCACCCGAGGCCCCTTTTCCACCTCCGCGTTTAGCCTTACATGGCTGACGGGTGACCTCACCCGAGTTACCACCTGCACTCCTTTACCGAATGTCGGGCACCTGCCTAACCGCGCCTTCGTCCAAATGACGAGCGCCTTCACCCGTTCCCTCACCCTTCACCAAACTTGCGTGCTTTTCTTCGTGTAGCTCTGCCCGTGGAGTGCGTGCATAAACCCACGCCTCCGCTCGACCTCCTACACTTCTTCACACACTCCTTTATATAGAGTGAGTGATGTTCGAATGAGTTCCATCAAGCTCCAATGCTTCACTATATATATGTTTCTCGCATGGTCGTGCCACCCATGGCCAACCTACACTTTCTTGCCAAACCGACACCTTCCATTTGCTACCTCGTTTGGTCAGCCCAATGACCAACGCCCAAACTTGCAATTCTTCATCGTCGGCCTGTTCGAACAAACCCACTAGCTCATCCATCGTATAAACATGCTCACCCAACACTTCTTCGCATGCATGCTAAGTGTTCGCTCTGCTGTTTCATTTATTCATGCGCACTTTACCAACCAACCTCCGCATTTCGCATTTCATTCGTTCACTTGCTCGTTTCGGTTATGCCAAGGGCCGCAGTTCCTTACATCCTGCTCCACCTGAATTCGTTTTCGTCCTCGACAACATCCCATCCTCGTAACCATCCACCAAGATCAAGAATTTTATATCCAAACAGTCTTATCCATGATATCAATTCCTCCACATACTGCGAACATCCCTGCAACATATGTAGTGCTACCATTTCCATCATGTCTCGTCCTAGCAACCATCTATCACCAAGTTATCCATACCAAGGCATACACCCCATCAATATGTCATACATCAGAAATCATCTCAATCCATGACCATCAACCATCTCGTCGCAATCTCCACACACTGCTCCCCACCGTGGAAGGTTGTCCCCTCCATCTCAAGCTACATGCCCACTGCAACTTCTCGTGTCGGCTCATCATGTATCATCATAATGTGAATTGCTGCCATGATACTCCAACACAATGCTAACATATCTCTGCACACTTCGCGACCCCATGTCTGAACTAGTTGGGTAGCTAATCCAACCATCACGCTGAAACCATGAGAGTGAACATCCGCATGCCATCATGAGTTGTTTATCAGAACTTCGCGTCACATCCTCAACTCGATCAAGAATCCATTTCCATATAAGCCATGCTCAGGTCCATGAAGCAGTCTCCATCTCATCTGCAACATGCTATCCATGATGTCCAAAGTGGTCAAGTCTCGGCTCAACTCATGCCCAAGTGTTGCCACCAAGGCATCATCATCGTTGTAACTCCATCACTCCAAAGTGTCTCATATCGGATAGACCCAATCATTCCAAGTATTTCTCCATGTCCCATAGAAAGTTGACAAGTTTTCGCCTCCTTGTACCATCATAAGGTTCTGGTTCCTTGACTTTCACATGAGGCACTCCTCCACCTGAGTTATGCCTCATGGCCCTCTTCAACACCGCGATCTCATTTCTGGCTTCATCAAGAGATTTCTGCAAGTTCATGATCTTTGCCAGACCATTGTATCTTGCCTCTTTAATCTCCTTGACCTTCACTTCAAGTTGTCTACACATAAGATCAGTGTACTCCTGTTGAGTCCAGAGTTCATCAAGCTCTTCCCTCATCTTTGAGTTGGCCTCTTGAACTTTCTCGACCAAGTCCATCTTCTTAGTCCAGTAAGCCTCTAAGTCCTCCATTCTTTCCAACACCTTTTCAATGAATGTCATAGTAGCATCCTTCGCACCATGACTAGACCCAACCTGAGATTCACCTGCCATTGCTAATAGTTTCCTTCTTTGTGATCTAGTTTCAACCATCCAACAACTTCACCAATTTGCCTGCAACTTGAACCAGCCCTTGTTCCACTTGTATGTGAAACAACTTCCTTCACCTACAAGTACCTGCTTCACTGTCATCAACTGTTAAGCTTCTTTAACCCTGAATCAGCTTCAATACCATCGTCATGAGCAACCTTGCTCTGATACCAACTGTCACACCCCCAGGCCAGCGATAGTCTTTCAACCACTCTTAGCAAGGTGCGGCACCACCGAACACTTTCTTTTCACCAATACTTATGTTCATGGACTACGCCTAACCATTAGTCTACTTAGTTTGTTTTTCGCAACCAAGTATTATTATGTTTCTTTTATACCAATGAACACCCATACACATTCATTATCATCAGCAATTATACAAGAGAACACAATTGCACAGTATAAAGCGAGGGGCAACTCCCTGAAAAATGAGTCTGTTCGAATACAATATATTATACAATCTTTCAATGTTACAAATATTTGCAAGTATAATTGGAAACACCAAGTTTCATGCTTAGCCAAATTTTACATCAAGGCCACAACTTCGTGTGCCAACCAAGTTCCTTGCCCGAGTTGGGCAGGCGCACCCTCACACAGACTGCCAACCGCACTCCTCAACCGAACTTCTTTCACCTTGCACGACAGGCGGGCGACCCACCTGAGTCACCACCTACTCTCCTTTACCGAATGTCAGGAACCTTCCTACCCGCGCCTTCATCCGAAGGACGGGCGCTTTCACCCGCGCCCTCACCCTTCACCAAACATGTGTGCTTTTCTTCGTGTAGCTTTGCCCATGGAGTAGGCGCATAGACCTACATCTCTGCTCGACCTCCTACACTTCTTCGCACACTCCTTGATGTAGAGTGAGTGATGTTCAAATGAGCTCCATCAAGCTCCAACACTTCACTATATATACGTTTCTTGCATGGCCGTGCCACCCATGGCCAACCTACACTTTCTTGCCAAACCGACGCCTTCCATTTGCTACCTTGTTTGGTCGGCCCAATGACCAATTGCCAAACTTGCAATTCTTCATCGTCGGTCTGTTCGAATGAACCCACCAGCTCGTCCACTGTATAAACACGCTCACCCAACACTTCTTCGCATCCATGCTAAGTGTTCGCTCTGCTGTTCGTTTATTCGTGCGCACTTTGCCAACCAACCTCCACACTTCGCATTTCATTCGTTCACTTGCTCGTTTCGGTTATGCCAAGGACAGCGGGTCCTTACAAAAATGATCGAGTGAAATACTGCAGAAATTAATTCAATTTTTGAAAGTATTTTGGAATTATATGTATAGTTCACTCATGTATCTGATTCTTGAACATTCTCAAAAATTAAGGATGAGAATGAAAGGCTACCAGGCGCCACTTACTGAACGTCACTCTCAAAGATTAAGGATGACTATGGCAGATTACCAGCTACCACTTAGCATCTTTGGATCTCATAGTGGCTATGGTGAGTGAAGACAAAACCCCACATCAGCCTGCGTACCTATTCGCATTAATGTTTTCTTTTCAAATCCTCTCTCCAACGAGCTACTTAAATCTGAAACTATCATGCCACCTAAATCAAATTTAAAGTCGTTGAGTTGCCTAAATCTGAAACTAATGAATCTCTTGCCTCCACCCTTGTCGTAGTTGTCTCATCCTTTCCTAGAGTAGTCTCTGATAAAGGGAGTGTGTGCAGTGAACAATAGTGGACTCATCCAAGCATACATACATAGATAAGAAAACAAAAGTGAACATCGTTGATGAGAAACAACGTGTTAGGAGAGGAAGGTCAGTTGAGGTGACAAAGAATAGAGAATGGAGCAAGCACTAGTTGAAACAGAATGAAGTTCAGGCAAGTGTGAGCTGCGAAACAGAGTGTGGTCGGGTAGATAGCACGAACACGACAAAGTCATTCATGGAATGAAGCTTGCTGTTTTGGTTTGAGGTTTGGAAATTTGGTGACACGGTGAGTATGGTGATTTATTCAATGAACCTCTCACATACGTATGGGGTTTTACTCAATGAACCTCTGACATATGTGCATTAGTGGCATATTAAACAATATCCTTAATTTTACCATATATTGAAAAATATGTCTAAAAATCACATTATTTAACCCCTATCAATACAAACCCAATACACATTCCCAATTTAAAAAACCCCTACTTTCACTAGCTATTGTAGGTATCCATTTTTTCATTAATTTTTTTTTATACCCCTTTATATTTTTCATTAACATTGAGCTCCATTTTCTATATCTACCAATATAAAAACCATTTATCCCCTATATATCCCCCAATAAAATATGTCATTTTTTCCTTAATATAAATTCCCCAATATGAAGGCATGTCGTACGGTATTGCTTTCCCAGTGAAGGCCCCATGATGGTGACTAGGAATCGAATTTTGGTGTTTTGTTAATAAAGCTATAAAATTTGATAATTTTACCTTGTACAATGAGGGGACTTTTTCAGTCCCGTGGATGTGATACAATGGTTAACTGGGGAGATTTGGTCCCCACATGTCATGTGGTCCAATCCTAGGCAAGATTATGTATGCCTGAGAGTTTCTCCAAGCAAGAGAGTTGTGTCATAGGGTTGAGGCTGCCCAAAATTGGTATATTTTAACAGTTGTACTTAAATAAATGTTAGTGAGTCATTTTAAGTTGAGTAATGTGTATGATTATGGTTTATACTGCATTATGCTACACTATATAGTTGTGAAATACACTTGGAGGGTCATGGTGTGCCAACAATGCCTTGTAACCCTACAAAGCCCCTTGAGTCGTGACAAGTGGTATCAAGGAAAATACTAAGGAAATGTACATTGAAGTAGCGAGTATAATAGCTAGAGCTAAACTCAAGGAAGTGGTTGTAGGTTAAATTGATTTTTCTTTGGATGCAAGTGTGGGAAGGGAACTTCCTACGATCGATTCCCAAGAGGGAAAGGTTAGGTTAGCTATTGGTGTCTTGTGCTGGATTCATCTAAACTCATGTGAGTTCTAGAAAGTTGATAAAAGGGAAGCATCTTAGGAAAGGAGGGATGTCTAGCCCTTGACAACAAAAGGGTTTGACTATAAAAGTTTCTTGTGAGGAATAAACTTGGAAGGTCAATGCATTTTGATTTTTGGAAAAGTATCCAAGAGATGACCCAAATATGGTATACTTTGATGGATAGGATGGAGAGATTGGTAGATGAGATTGAAAGCTTTTAGATGGGACTGGATACAAACTTGGAAAAGAACCCTATAGTTTCCATGGAAATGTTATTGGAATTGAACTGGTGATCTGATTGAAAAACCCCTCTGAACTAGGAATTGATCAGAACTTGTTAAAAAATGTGACCAAAAACCTAGTAAACCAAAAACACAAAATATAATTCAAATTTTAAAGAAAAACAAATATATTCATATGCATATGTATGAATCCAAACCATTTATACACAAATATGCAAAAGTTATCATTTATATAGAAAGTAAGGGTGAATAGAACCAAAATAACACCTAGTTGAAATCATTGTTGAACCAACATACATCAAGAAATAAGATCTAAATGGTCGTTATAGTCTAAAATAAACATGATACTACATGAATACAACTACAATTTCTAATGGACATCATTAGAATCGTCATCCTCATCCTCATGTGCATAATGAGTAGCCTCGAAGTCTACAATGTGAATTTGGTTTGATTCCCCTAGCCTTGAAGGTGGTACTTGTGATATCTCTCTCTATGAAGCATGTGCAAGTGGGTCCAAGTCCAACTAAAAGAGGTATTAATTTTCAAATACCGGTTGTTGAAACACTTATCCACATAATGTGCAATCCATTGTGAATCCTATTTAATCTTTGTTAAAAGAAACAAAAATTGAATCTCAAGTTCTCAACAATAAGAATTAAAATTGAGTCATAGGTGGAGTCCTCTCTCCATGAGTTTTATGAAGTGATATTTGTGCGAGTCAGTTTTTCTTACCTAAGAAAATTATTCTAAAATAATTTGCACGTTGGGTTATTTTATTTTTACATGAAAGTGAACTATAAATCCTTTACATCCTAGGTTCATAATTTGTTGCAACTTAATTGATAAGTCAAATTGGCTTAAAAATAGTTGGTTCAATTTCACTGCCCTTATATACATAATAGGGGTTATTTTTGAGAAGTGGTTCAAACAAAAAATGGATTGGGTATTTACCCACTAAAATTTAAGTTTATTATGCAAACATATACTACCTAAGTTCTGACTTCCACATAGAGCATTATATTATGGAGTGACCCTTGATATATGCCCCGAGTACTACAGTATGAGTTTGGCGTTATAAATATCATGTGAAAAAATATTTTTAATCCAAAGTTTACATAATACATGTGGTATCTTATATGTGTCGACTAACTAAATGATAATGCTTGACCCTGGCTCATGAGCATCATCCCATTAATGATGTAGCATTTCATGAATTCAAGATATAATATGGTAGGATTATGATATGAGTTTTCATTGAATGAGAAATCTTATAATGATCACGTCAAACTTTGTGGTGTTATCCATGTAGGCACAAATTTGGAAAATATACTTAATTGTAATGTTGTTTTGATGATTTGACGTGGTGACAATTAGGCTAATGGTGCTCTCTACGTTATTGTGAACTGACACTCCATAAACAAAGACAAAAATTCTTAGCCACTACTGAGTGGGAAGGTAGTTTCTGTAACGCCTCGTCCCACATTACCCACTTTTACAAAATCTTTAGGGTGTCACTATGATCTGACCTAACCTCCAAGTTTCAGTTATGGAAGTGGGACCTATAATCCAGAAACTTACTAACATCCCTTAGAGACTACAAATCACTCAGGAGCCTACCAACCACCATAGGTGATTAATCCCTGAGATAGAACACTTTTTCATTAGGTTTACTCCCCAACCACACCCTTGACACATTGTGCGTGTGGTTATGAGGCTCCAACTGCACCCTTGACACACTATGCATGCAGTTATGAGGCTCTAATCGCATACTTGACACATTGTGCATGCAGTTATGAGGTTCTAACTGCACACTTGATACACTATGCATACGGTTATGAGGCTCCAACCACACCTTTGACACACTTTGCATGCAGTTATAAGGCTCCAACTGCACCCATAAACCTGCCTTCTTGAAGTTATGACTCAAATTTTCCTGTTCAGTGCATGTGATCGCGAGATTTGTGCCGCTTTTTCAAACTAGCCCCTAAATCACTACCTAGAACTACCTATAACTTTCCATAATCATGAAAATGATGATAACAATACTAGACAATCAAAACTTGAGTAAGAGTTTTACCAATACATGCTTGATACAAGATAAACATTTCATTGAACATATGAAAAACATATAATCTATAGGTCATGGATGCATATATAATCATAAACTTCTAAAATTCATCTGAGAATCACCAATAAGGCTCAATGCCCTCTCAAACTAGCTCCATCAACACATGTTAGCCCATGCATTCATCAACCATGTAGTAACTTATCAAATCATGAACAAGAGTCATGGTTAGAGAACATCATAAAACCATGCATATAACCTGAATAGAAACTATGAAAAATCATCAATAAGATCACCATAATAACCAATACAAGTGCTCATAGATCACAATAAGAAAATAACTCATATTAATATATGAAATTTCCAACCAACTCAAGGACTTCCACGTACCACCCAATCATAGATTGGGCTGAACCAAATCTCTCTTTTAGCCAATCACTCGAGTGCCATATTCCAAGCATGAATGTGGGATCATAAGGGTTAAACCAAAATATAACCAACCAAGGCTTCTAGAGGCCAAACCACTTCAACCCTCAAACACAGTGATCTCACCTATATGGCCCAGATATCACTAAAATCAAATAAAGTGGTCTCTGGAAAACTCTCCAAGGCTCTAGGAACTAGTAACTCAACCCACAACCTCCAAGGAACCTGAGTTGTTTCACGACTATAGAGAATTTGTCCCAACCTACATGCTCTAGGGACTAGTAAATCAACCCATATCCTCTAGAAATCCAATGTCGTTTCAAGGCTCCAAATAGTTTGTTCCAACCCACAAACATAGGAAACGTGAGAACCAATTGGAAAACCAAATGGGAAAACCCACTACATCATGGCTATCCAAGAAATGGCAAGGCAAGGCTGAAACCATTGTCAATCCTAGCACATATCCATTCCAATGACAACACATAACCAAGGAACCACATGCATATACCATGCATCCAAAAACTAGCAAGGAGATCACACATGCAACCTGTTACCTGCAAAGTAAGCTTGATGTAGTTGTTGATCCAACTATCTCCTTCTACTACCTTGCTTTCCCTTGCTTGGTTTCACCAAATCCAAGTGAATTCTAGAGTATTCTAAGTATGCAAGAGTATGAGAGAATGGGAGTGTGGAAGGAGGGAACCAAATATTAATTGTCTAAAGTTGTAATGATCAAAGGCTAAGCCGAAAGCTTTGAACTATTTCTCTTATGCCTTTTTATCATTGATGTCCCATTTCTTTTTCATTTTCCTTCATTTTTCCTCTAATTTCCCTTCCATGCAAATTTGTGTCTCTTCACCTTCCTTTTCTCCTATTTTCCTTTATTTTCCTTATTAAATGGCATTTATTGTATCTTTTCATTTATCAATGGATTTGCCAGTTTTAGCCATTATTAAACCAAAATTGATACCCACTATGATGTTTTCCCCCCATTCAACTTGGAATATGTGTCCCATAACCTTGGTCTTGTTTTATTTACATGGAAAGTCAACCAAGGGCTGTTATAGTTTCATTTGGGTGCGATAGTGAATAAAATTTTGGAGATAAAAATTAGAAAAACATTGGGAAAATTTGTTGCAAAGAAAGGTCATCTCAGTTGTGGTAACTACCTAGAACTACCTCTCATCACCATTTTAAAGGATCGAGAAAATGTATGCCTCTGTCTCCATTCGACGTGGAAAGCATACGCAGTAATCAACCATGTTAGCATATATCAATAAGGGTTAATCCCTGCACCATTTTCCCCTTCCATTTCATTGTGTCTTTTCATGCTTTGTATGTCTAAAACAAGAGATATGGCGCATGTTGCCAACCTTCAACTTTTATATTATTTACTAAAGCTAGCATGAAAGGTATATATATTGTTATTTTCTTATACCATGAACCACTAATAGTTCAGGTCTTTTATTGTACACATGAAGTGAATATTTGTCTTTGCAACATTGCTTCTAGAATGGTTAGTATTTAAAACGTCCAACCTCTAATATATGCACAATTCTGAAGATTAAGCCATGTCCCCTTGTAGATATACAAATATTTAGACTCATTTTTTAGTCAAATTTTGTAGCTCCTTTTGCAATGCCTTGCCAAAAAATTATGACCATGCAATGTTTCCTCCTACTCGTCCTACCTCATCAGCCTTTTTTATTGATTAGAAACCCACTCATCATATAATAAATCATGGATATTCATCTATATATCGAATGTGGCATGAATATATATATGAAGACCATGTTTATTTAAAGCCCCACTAGAATTTATACATGTCCCAATGGTCTTAGGACTATTGAAAGTCCAAGCTTCTTTCATAAATAAGTGGCATTTCATCTCAGTTTATGAATCTTTAGTTAGCTGATGAACTCTATAATTATTTTTTGTATTACTATGATATTCCCACTCAGCTTGATGTTGCTTGTCCCCTACTCCTTTGCAAAAACACAAAAGGGGCTTATTCCATCCAAACATTGTTATTTTAAATCAATTGTAAAATAATCATTTTCCCATAGTTGACATCTTCTACTTCTTAACGTATGATTATGCTTCACTCTCATCTCGAGTCAACTAATGATAATGATGTCATAAAGTTTTGGAAGTCACCACTAACTCATCATCAAGTTGTGAATTACAACCTAACCACCCCACAACTCTATCTAGATAGTATGGCTTCCACCCATGATGTACATTTTATTTTTTTGTGGTCTTTATTCTCACATATGAACCTCCCATTGTTGCACAAAACTGATGTGAATCCAATATATGATGACAAAGGAAACTACTTTTCTCGTGTTTTCTGTATAAATTATTCTAACAATTGATACATAGTTTCGAATAATATAGTAAGCATTTCAAAACAATGGTCTATAGCTTTCATAAGGCCCTTTCATAATATGACACATTGTGTCTCAAAATCAATCAATTCTTCTTGGCATATAAGAGAATCCCCCCATTTTAGTATCACCTTAATTCAAATCTCATAGCATGTATAAAAGGAATCCCTTTTTGAGCTAAAAAAACATCATTGACCTTTCATTGGTCTTCAGATAAAACTTTGTGGCTCTACGATAATATCCTTGTTGTCACATGTGGCATATATTTATCTATTGTCCATGTTTGTTCAAGGTCATATTGTCATATGCATAGCAGAATCATTAATGCATGGTCAAAATAAGATGTATATGTTTAATGAGATATATGTTTCTTGATTCATTACATAAAAGGGGACATGATGACATGTGGAAAACCATTATGAAGTATCTATTCCTAAACTAGCCTTTGTAAATCAGAATTTCAAAAGAATATTCCATTTTCCTTTTCATGATATGGCACACCTCTGTTTATTTCTTTTTTTCCAACATGCATGAGTTTTTTTACCTTCCCTTCTTTTCATCATTTCCTTGTGAGCATTTTCTATTTTCTTTAGGTATCTAGCATTTACAAAAAAAAAATGATATCTAAAAACTGACATACTTTGCTAGTATATCCATTTACATGGACAAAACCATTTACATGCATATTATTGTGGGATACTATACATGCATCATGAAATTTCCTAGAAGGAGGTGTTATAATAACAAAAGGGGCCAAGGAATATTGGGAAATGTTATGTGGAAACAATAATTTAACAAGAGGATTGATCTCTCCATTCACTTTTTTTTGATTCTGAGGAATTTAATCAACTTACACAAACTAGACATTTGTATTTGGGAGGTCGTAACCCCAACCATCCGCACAACCTTTGCAAAATATTCCTCTTCTTCATCCAAACATTATAGAGTTGCCTCTAAAATAACCTTTAGCTCCACAATGTAACATCTTACCTTTAATGGATGGGATGCAAATCCAATTGGGCATCCCTCAAGAGATGCAATATATTCCTCCATTTCCCATCACTCATATTCACACTCACCTTCTGCACAACATGCACCCTTTGTAGCTTCACGGGCTATGATATTACCACATAATCAACCTCAACCATCACTTGAGTTTGTCATTGATAAGCTTCTTCCCCCTCTTGCAACCCTTGCTCACTCTTCATATGGATCCACGTCATCCCACTTGCATACCTCCGTTGCAAAGAAAAGTGAAAAGAGCGAAAATTCTATAAGTAATATATCCCTCGAAATACATACTTGGGGTAAGGGAGAGAACAACAAAGGTAAGGGGATACACAACGATCTTGAGCTCTCATAGTTTACATGGTTTGAGATGCATACAATTTTCTTTTTAGCATGTGTTTCATAGTGACAAATTTTTAATTTTGCTCCCAGAATATGTATATGATGCACTATCAACACAATAGTTCCATATTTTGGCACACTTTAAGCACTACTTCATAGTATAGTTTTAGCATGATGTTTTTTTTAATGAAAACACTATATATTGATATATTTATGGTAGATGACATGCAATTTAATGGAGATATGTGTTGATATATAATGGCTAAGTTGCTATATTTATATGTTTAGCTTTATGGTTATTCACATGCATATTTTGATGGGAAATACAAGGGATTTTCAAGGAAGCATTATGTATGATGGATATTTTTCATGATGCATACATTTTCTTTTGCAGTTCATAGGATGGGAGGCACAAGGATTATTTTTATAGTACATTTGTATATGATGGCTACTTTTATGAGGCATAAAACTATATTATTTGGATGTTTTACTATCACTCACTCACACATACAAACATTTGATTGATGATATACATGGGAGGAACAATATACTCCATATTGTATATTTTATATTATTATTTTTATATTGAGCGCATGATATGTCAGGAGTCACAAGTGAATGATTAATTTTATAAAGTATATGTGGGTACCCCATGTACCAAATTTAATTAAATTTTAATATTTCCTTTAGAATTCTCATTTGCCAAATGATAACAAAAGATGATTAAAAAAAAAATCTTAGATAGTTAGCCTCCCTAATTGTTTTGAATGGATACAAAAATGAAAGGAGACTATGAAGGAAGAGGAGAATATTTTGTGAAGAGAGTTATGCATAAATTTTAGCGTTGTCATAATTTTCCCTCTGATTCATCATTCAATGAGTTCAAGAAGATGACTTGTTTGATGGCAACAGACCCATTCAAAGGAGAGACAAGGTGGATGGAAGAGTCATCTCATATTTTGATAAGTTTTATGTATCTTGATTTCCTGTAAAAAAAATTATTCTAATAGAAGGTCTATGTAACAGCCGTGGTGAAAATTCCATGTAAATAAATTTAATAAAGGAAAAATAATAACCACGATTATGGGACACTTATTCCAAGCTTAATGTTGGGCAAAACATCCTAGTGTGGGCACTCATTTGGTTTATTATGCAAAAGGAAATAACAAAGGCTTTGGAAAGTCAAAATGGCATTTTTTGTAATTTATTTATGAAAATAATGGAAATTAGGAGAAAATGAATGTAAAAGGTCATAGGTTGCATGTGAGGAGGAAAATTAAGGAAATAATGGAAAACAAAGAAAATAGAGGCCACATTAATAAAAAGGCTTTTGAGGAATAGTTGATACCTTTTCTCTGTTTAGCTTTGGATCTCTCTCTCTATTCTCTCTCTATCACACTCTTGGACCCTTCGAGTTTTCTTGGAGCACTTCAACATTGGATCAAGAAATGCAAAGAAGGCAAACAGGAATAAAATATCAAGCAAGGAAAAGCAGGATCAAGTAGCTACAATGGGTTTACTTGCAGGTATCAATTTGCATGTGTGATTTCCTTGCTAGATTTGGCATGCATGATTATGCATGTGTGTTATTGGTTCTCTTTATGTCATGGGCATGGGTTTTTCTAGGTGTTACAATGTTCTTCAACCTTTCCAATCCATTTCCAGATAGCCATGGTGAGATGGGGTTCTCTGTTTTGGTTGAGCTAGATTTTCAGATGGATTCTAAGTTGAGTGAGGTGGATATCTAAATTAAAGAACCCATGGCCTAGTTATCCCTAAATCAAATTGTGGATCATGGTAAATGCACTGGATTAGTGACCCCTGAACCAGACTATGGGTTGTGGTAATGTCAGGTATTGTGTGCCTTGGTGGCCCTAGGGATCCTCAACCGGTGAATGGCAAAATATATGGTAAAGCCTAGATGTGGTAGCCCTTGATCAGGCCTAGGAATCCTTGCCAGTGAATTGCAGGATATCAGTTGAGCCTAGAGGGTGGTGTCTCAATTATGGCATAGTAACCCTTGGATCAGATTGTGGGTTGCGGTAAAGCTTAGAGACTAGGAGACATGAGAATTACTCACAGTGTAGGTGGGAAAATCCGGTGGCATCCATGCTTGTTTATGGCCTAGTGATCCAGTCAAGATTATGGTAAAGCTTGATTCTATTGATGAGAGTGAGGTGGTTTAGCCTTGGGAAGACCTGATTGGTTCTTTTGGTTTGAGTCCCACATTCATGCTTGGAATGTGGCACAGGGATGATTGGATGAAGAGAGACTTGGCTCTCGCAATCTACAGTTGGGTGGAACTGTTGTAGTCCCATACCGGGTTGGATTTTTCATTCGTTAATAAGAGTTTCTTTCCTTGGTATTTTATGAGAAAATGTATTGGATTATATGTGGAATTAATGGTAATTGTATCCTCATTATTTATGTTGTTTATATGTTGTATATGAATATGTTTTATGATAATGAAAATGTATGGTTGTCATCATGTTTTGATTTGTGAATGAATGAGCAATGAATATATGACCTAAATAGATGATCATGCAACTAATGTGATAAGGCACCAATGCTTCTTAGTGATTCTTAGATAAGTATGAGACCCCCATGCTCAGACCTGTTGTTTAAACTTGTAGAACGCATATTTGTGATATGTTTGACGAAATGCCTGTCATGGATAGTAGGGGTCCAGTCAAGTCCTTGTTTAAGAATTTTCATTGGCATCATTGTCCCTATGTTTCTTCTCATTTTTGTGAATTTCATGAAGTTTTGGGTATTGACCGGGTCCTCGCCTTAGAATTTAGCTTTAAATGTCACACTATTTGGCATAACACTGGAAGAAAAGGCTACAGTCGCACTCAAGCAAGCTCATGGAAGCGAATGGGACCCTCGGTCTCTTGGAGGGCTTGGCAAGGACTAGGGCTCTAGGTCCTTGAACTACTGAGTTTCCTTAAGGGTTTGTCAATTGGAAATATGGCGTAGCTCTTGGAGGTTATGTAGGATGTGTGGATGGTATGATTGGTTATGTTTTGTTGGTTCTGCTTCGTTAAGGTGACCTAGGAGGTTGAATAAGATCATAGTAGCCTATCATCACATGTTTACCCCTATTGGACGATTACTTGGGTAGACATGGGAGGAGGGTGTTATAGAGTGGTATCAGAGCATGGTTCACCCCTTGGACTGGATTGGAAGTGCATTGGTCATGAAGTCATGTCGGTTTCATATGTGTTCTCATGCTTGTGGTCTATATGCTTGTTGCATATGTATGATGTTGGTTATGGTTGCAGTGATGTCACCATGTCAAGGTTGATGGTGTTGTTGTGGAATGTGTCGTCATGAGTGTATGATTGGCTATGTGTTGTTTATGCATGTCAAGTGTTTACGTGTTTTTATGCATACATCGATATGGGTCTAGTTTTCATGCATGAGGTCATGATGTGTGGTTAATATGGTCATGTGTTGATAACTGTACTATGGTAGGATGATATCTACATGTTGTTATGATTATGTTTATACATGTATTATGTTAATTTGGTCGATATTGCAAATGAGATATCCTCCCCGAGTTATACTAAGGCACATTGTTTGTTTAATATTTAGTTTAGTTGACATAAGATGCTTTGTAGGAGAGATCAAGATGACTTGCAGGATGGTAGACTACAAATATTCTCCCTATGATTCAGATGAACAGCATGGTGTTGGGCACTCCTCTGACTTAGTAGACACATTGAGGAGTTTGAAGGAAGAAACAAGGAATTCCGAAGTAGATAATGACAGAATCATGCAGGCGCAAGAGAAACAAGTAGAATTCAATGCATTAATTCGTTAGAGTTTTTTAGACTTGCAGAGACAGGGACCACTTCGGATCAGCCATGGGAAGAAAGACGAAACTAATGGGGAATATGGAAGTAGGTCTCTTGGTGGGTACAGGTCAGGTAGAGATGACACGATCATAGATGGTAGGTTCTTGGACACTCTGAATAGGAGATGTGATAGACACAGGTACCATTCTAGTTTTGGTTCCAACAGGAACAATGATCGTCATCATTATCACACTTACAAGAGGAGAGATAGGGGGTACTTACCAAATGAGTTTAAGAAATTGAAGCCACCGAATTTTAATGGAGAGCTGAAGAATCTTGAGGATGCAGAGGCTTGGTTACTTGGTATGAATAAGTTTTTTGAATTGCATGAGTATACAGAGAATATGAAGGCTAGAATAGTTATCCTCATCCTAAAAGGTAAAGTAGACATCTGGTGGGAAGATGTAAAATGGGTGAAAGACATCAGGATAGAGGAGTTGAGTTGGCATGAATTCTGTGGCATCTTCAAAAATAAGTATTTGCCTGAAAGATACTATGACAACAAAGTCAAGGAATTCTATGAAATCAAAATCGGATCGATGACTGATGAGGAGTATACGACCAAGTTCTTGTTCTATTGAGGTATGTACTATATCTTACATATGAAAAGGATAAATTTCAGAGATTTTTCAGTGGATTTTCATTAGAATTTAGAGATCATAATGAATATGATGAGCCTTGATCACTTGAGGAAGTTATTGGGAAACTAAAAGCATTGTTATGGACAATCAAAGTGTAAGAAAGAATCTCAATAAGGATGGAAAGGGAAAGATAAAAGTAAAGGTAAATGGAAGTCGAAAAGAACAAGGCCTCAGAATGTAGAAGAGAAAGAGAATGTTGCACAACATAAGAAGTTCAATGCAGCTAGATAGGGAGATGGGTCACAACAGCAGAATAGAGGTGATGTAAAAAGTGATTGGAGTGTTTTACATGTGCTACAAAGCATCTTAAGAGGGATTTTCCACACAATAAAGGTGGTAGGCGTCAGATCTATAGCGCACAAGAGGCACAGACTGTTGGGGATGTTGGGCAGAGCATTCCTCATTTTAATGAACCGTTGGTTAATAGGAAGGCAGATCATCAGGCATCTATCATTGAGATGGATGGTAAGCTTTTTGATCAATTTGTTTCTATTTTGATTGACCCTGGATCTAATTATAGTTATATTAGTCCTGAATTGGTGGATAAGTGTGGTTTAAATAAATAAGTGCATGTAGAATCTTGGTTAGTATAGTTCGCTATAGGTACAAAGAAGACAGTTCATCATTGGGTAAGAGCTTGTGCATTCGAACTAAATGATATGCCTACAACAATGCATCTGAATGCATTACCATTAGGGTCATATAGTATGCTTTTGGGTATGGAGTGCCTATATCTTCATAGGACCAAAGCGGATTGGTATGACAAAGACATTGAGTGCTTGGATGACAATGGGGAGCAAAGACTCTTGCAAGGTAAGATGAAAACAACATCAGTTAGAATGATGACAGCTATGCAGGAAAAAAATAGTCGCAGAAAAGGGTGTGTGTTATTTGCAGTACACATTTCTAGTGATAAAGGTAAGGAGGATAAGGATACGAAGATATTGAGCAGGTACCCGATCTTGCAACAATTTCAAGATGTGTTTCCAGCAGAGATTTCAGAGTTGTTGCCTCACAGGGATGTATACTTTTCTATTGAGTTGGTACCAGGAGAAACACCAACAGCAAAGCCACTGTATAGAATGAGCACTCCAAAGCCAGTAGAGTTAAAGTTGCAGTTGAAGGAAATGCTTGACAAGGGATACATTAGGCCAAGTGTATCACCTTGGGGTGCACCAATATTGTTTGTGAAGAAGAAATATGGTACTCTTAGGTTAAGCATTTATTACAGGCAAATGAACAAGGTGACCATCAAGAACAAGTACCCGTTGCCGAGGATTGATGACCTATTTGATCAACTAAAAGGAGAAACGATGTTCTCAAATATTGATTTGAGATCTGGATATCATTAGGAATGCATCAAGGAAGAGGACATTTACAAGACAAATTTTTGGACCAGGTATAGGCATTATGAGGTTTTTGTAGTTCCATTTGTTTTGACTAATTCCCTAGCTACAATTATGTGCTTCATGAATAGTGTTTTGCGTCCTTATCTGGACAAGTTTTTTATTGTATTCATTGATGACATTTTGATATATTCAAAGAATGAGGAATAGCATGTTGAGAATTTACAGTAGTGTTGAGACTGTTGAGAGAGAATTAGTTGTATGCTAAGCTCAGTAAATGCATCTTCTTTCAAACATAGGTACATTACTTACGACATGTGCTCTCCAAGGAATTCATAGGAGTAGATCCAGAGAAGATAAGAGATATCATGGAGTGGTTAGCTCCTAGAAATGTGGATGAGGTAAGAACATTCATGGGGCTACCAGGCTATTATAGGAGGTTCATCATAAACTTCTCTTGAATTGCACATCCTATTATGTCATTGCAAAGGAAAGGTAATAAATTTGAATGGACAGAGGAATGTGCAACAATTTTCAAGAAGTTAAAGCAGTTGTTGACAAACGCTCCAGTGTTAAATATTACAGAACCAGACAAAGTGTTTGTAGTGTGTATAGATTCGTGCAAGAGAGGACTTGGTGGTTTCCTCATGTAGGAGGTACATGTAGGATGCTATGAGTCGCGAAAAATGAATGAGCATGAGCAAGAACATCCAACACATTATATTGAGTTGGCAACAATCATTCATGCGTTGAAGATGTGGAGGCATTATTTTCTTGGCAGGAGACTTGTATTGATGAGTGATCATAGTGGGTTGAGACAATTGTTTGACTAGTCAATGTTGAATTTTGGGCAAGCTAGATGGTTGTCCACGATTAGTGAGTTTGACTTTGAGATCATGTATATCAAGGGTAAAGAGAACAGGGTTGCAGATGCTCTTAGTAGGAAAATACATGTAAACCACATTGGATTTATGAGTTCGTATCAGACAAACTTAAATGATCGAATTTTATAGGAAAGTCAACATGATGACATGTATAGAGAACTTATGCAAAGGTTATAATAGAGTAAATGTATAGGTACATGTAGTGGTAGAGATACAGGTACAAGTGCAGGGGATTTGGACTATCATATCTCAGTAAATGGCTTGATTAGATTTAGGGATAGGATATATGTGCCAGACAATAGTGAGCTCAACAATATTTTCTTGAGGGAGTTTAGTGCGAAACTATATTCACGTCACTCGGGCTACCAAAAGACATTGACACTAGTAAACAAGTTTTACTATTGACCAAATCTAAAGAAGGATGTAGTGGAGCTTGCGAATAGATGTTTGGATTGTCAGCAGGTACAGGAAGAATGTAAGAATCCAGGTGGACTACTACAACTGATTGTGATTCCAGAATGGAAATGGGAGGTCATTTCCATAAATTTTATCATAGGTTTTTCAAGGACACCTAGACAACATTATTCTATCATGGTGGTGGTCGACAAGTTGACTAAGGTAGCACACTTCATTCCAGTGAAGACTAAGTATTTAGCTAGTGATGTGGCACAAGTGTTCATTAGAGATGTGGTAAAATTGCATGGCCTTTCGAAGAAGATTGTGTCAGACAGGGATACAAACTTCACTTCCAAGTTTTGGGAGGAGTTGTTTGCATGTTTGGGTACAGAGTTGGCCTTCAGCACAGCTTATCATCCACAGACATATGGACATATAGAGAGGGTCAAAAAGATATTGGAGGATATGTTGAGGATGTATGTGATGCATCAATAGTGAAAGTGCGGAGAGTATCTTCCACTGGTATATTTTTCTTACAACAATGGCTATCAGGAGTCTTTAAGGATTAGTCCGCTTGACGCACTCTATGGGTAGAATTGCAATACTCCCATCTGTTGGAGTGATCTAATGAATAGGGTGTTGATTGGACTTGATATGTTGGAAGAAATGGAACAGGAAATCCAGGTGATAAAAAAGTATCTAAAGGCAGCATAGGCAAACACAAAATCTATGCAGATCAAAATAGGTTGTTTAAGGAGTTTCAGGTTGGGGAATAAGTGTACTTGTCTATCAAGCCCAAGAAGAGCTCCCTGCGAATTGGGCCATGTGCCAAGATGTCACCTCATTTTCGTGGACCTTTCAAGATCCATGAAAGAATTGGACCAATAGCCTATCGACATGCATTGCCTCCGATAGTGAAAGTCCA
This sequence comes from Pinus taeda, assembly GCA_000404065.3. Lineage (NCBI taxonomy): Eukaryota > Viridiplantae > Streptophyta > Pinopsida > Pinales > Pinaceae > Pinus > Pinus taeda. The sequence goes on from APFE030628786.1 coordinate 39,632, forward strand.
TGATGTTTTCCATGTGGCAGGTGGAGCCAGATGGCTAATTCCAATTGTAACCTTGGTGTATATTGCATAAAATGTTTCTCATGCTCCAAACTAAGAAATAGAGCAAGCTAAAGTGCAGTGGAAGCACTTTGGGCCTGATGAAGCTATATGGGAGATGGCAGATCAGATGTAGGCTATGTATCATTTTTTATTCATTTTTTTTAGCAAATGTCCTTGATATATGTTTTGGGTATATGTGTTAGTGATGTTTTGGTATATGTACATATGTATATGGATGCAAATACCGCCATGAGTTGTCTTATAAAGCTCCAATAAGTAGTATGGGTGTCATTTCATTATGGGTGTCATGTTGTTATGTTCTCATCTTGGTTTTCTTCTTAGGAGGTTGATCATTGTAAATATAGCAACGAGCTAAGTCATAAAGCTCCATGAGCAATATGTTTTTCTTTCAGCAGTCTTGTTGGTTATAGGTTTCGTTGAACATCAAGGACGTTGTTCCCCTAAGGGGGAGGGTTCTATAACAACCTCAGTGAAAACTCCATGTAAATGAAGTTAATAAAGGAAAAATAATAACCACGGTTATGGGAAAAACATCCTAGTGTGAGTGTTCATTTGGTTTATTATGGCTAAGGAAATTGGCAATTGCAAAGGCTTTGGAAAGGTAAAATGGCATTTTTGGCAATTTATTTATGAAAATAATGGAAAATAGGAGAAAAGGAAGGTGAAAGATCACAGGTTGCATGTGAGGAGGAAATGAAGGAAATAATGGAAAATGAAGAAAATAAAGGCCACATTAATAAAAAGGCTTTTGAGGATTAGTTGATACCTTTTGTCAGTTTAGTTTTGAAGCTCTCTCTCTATTTTCTCTCTCTCACACTCTTGGAAACTTAATTTTTTCTTGGAGAAATTCAACATTGGATCAAGAAAGGCAAAGAAATCACAAAGGAAGAAACGATCAAGAAAGGAATAGTAGGATAAAGCAACTACAATGAGTTTACTTGCAGGTATCAGTTTGCATGTGTGATTTCCTTGCTAGATTTGGAATGCATAGTTATGGATTTGTGTTATTGGTTCTCTTTCTGTCATGGGCATGGGTTTTTCTAAGTGTGAGCGTGTTCTTCAACCTTGCCTTTCCATTTCTGAATAGCCATGGTGAGATGGGGTTCTCATGTTTTGGTTGATCTATATTTATGGATGGATTTGAAGTTGAGTGAGGTGGATCTCTAAATAATTCCTAGGGCCACTTATAGCAGAATTCCCTTCGATGAAGCCAAGTGTATTTGGTGTCAGTTTGGTTTTAGGGAGACTGAACTTCTAGTTCTTCTTATGCACAGCTAAGATGTATCCTTCTGTATTTTTTAGGCGAGGGGTTGTCTGCAAGTTCTAAAATGGATTTGTGATTCTTTCATTATGATTTTGGGTTGAGGTGACTAGTAACACTGACTTACCTTGCCTTTTTTTTGTGTGTGTGGAATGATAGGTTTCTGGTGGAGGGTGGTTGATTGGTAGTGTGTGTCCTTTTTGGGTGTGTGGTGTTAGGTTTGATTAGGTGGTCCTTGTTGTGGATTGGGGTTAGCCTTGGGGTTTTGGGTTTCAACATGGCGACCAGCATAAAGCGAAGTCCACGATCCTTGCATGCCCCTGGTCAAGCAAAGGTGAAAGCATCCCATCTTGGGGAGGGGTCAATTGTGTTGAATGGAGTCTGGGGTGATGGTATGAGAGAAGAGGGTGATAGAAACAACCAATATGCCTGAATTGTGCGAAACTTTGTGCGCGGGGGTTGTCGAGCACGTGGTGGGTGAAGGTCTTCGGTCAGTCATGTGGTTTGTAGGGGTAGTAGGATCCTAGATTAGAGCGGCTATGGATTAGGAAGCAGGCGTAGGGGAA
>APFE030628788.1:0-17104 GCA_000404065.3 Pinus taeda
AGGAACAGAATGCTCCAAGCCCTGAGGCTTAGAGCACCTTCACTCAGACATAAGCCTTCAGTAAGGAAGATTGAATATACTCTTACACAGAAATACTATACCTGCACTAGTGCAAGAAAATTGCAACCGTGCAAGGATAGGTTGTTTGTGTCGAAGAAAGATCAGAAGGAAGGCAAAATTATGCAAGGGCCCACTTGTCAGAATTCTTACCATCCATCTAAATATGAACATAGCATTTCATTCCAACATTAAATATTGTTTTTGTTGTGTGGAATTTCTTTACTTGATTTACCTACAAATTTACTTTTACATTCTAGAACTAGACTTGCCTTAGTGTTAATTTCCTTTCCAATTGTTTTCTATCTGATTCTGAAAAGCATTTCCTTTAAGAAGTAGGATTAGAAATAGGAAAAGTTCATACCATTTCTGGAATTTCCTGTGCTTCATCTCTAAGTTTACGAAACCCACGGGTTGACAATTAAGTGTTGAGGTGTTTGCTCAAGCGTAATTCCTGCACCCAACATTTTGGCGTCGTTGTCAGGAAGGCGATTTGAATTGGTAAGAATTTTCCATTTTTTTGCAAAAGGGTAAGTCTGCTATTCTTTTTTTCTCGCAGTGTGCTTCTATTGTTTGAAGGAGTTTATAGGTGCCAATTTATTTCTAAAACTTGGAATTTTTATTTTGAATTTTGTTTGTCATTTTTTTCTTCTGGAATGAATGCCTAAAAGAGGTAGGAGTCCAAAGCCCACTAGGGGCCAAAGAAACATTGAAAAATCTAAAACAAAAACTCATATTGGGCCTCCTTTTGCAGGCAGAAAGTCTAAACAACCTCAAACTCATTACACTGGAACAGTCCACCTAGGCTCTGGTAGCAGTAGTTCATGTGTGACACAACCCATAAAGGGGAAGAAGGGGACTGTTGGAATCCATAGTCAGCCTTCTCAGCCTATTAAGAGTGGTTCGTGTGGAAGAACAACAATGGCAGATATGGAAGACCACACAGAAGGAAGTGGTGAAAATCAGGTAAATGAGGAACAATATACTTTTGGATTCCCTATTGTGAATCCTAATATACAAGCACAAATGAAAAATATTTCACCATCAATTCTTCCTCATTTATATGTTAAGGTACATGAAGATCCAGACTCTTTCTTATTTGAGTTTGAAATTTTGTGTAGAAGTTATGATTACTTATCTGATGCCCAGAAGTTAAATTTGTTTCCTGCAACTCTCAAGGACGCAACACTCCGCTGGTTCATGGGACGAGGAGGAAACACTATAAATTCTTGGGAGGAAATGAAGAAAGTGTTTTTATCAAAATATCGGGAATATTGTAAAACTAGAGATATCCAAGATGAAATCTTTACTATTGTGCAAAATGATGATGAAATGATAGAGGACTATTTGGAGAGATTCATGTACATCCTCCAAAGGTCAAAGCACAAATTTGATCTAAGTACTATTAGAAGGTTGTTCTTACGTGGGGTTACTGATGATTCTAGGAATAATCTGAATCTGTTAGGACAAAGGGATATTGCTCAAAAACCTTTTGATCAAATCTGTGACTTGTGCAGGAAATTCTTGAGGAACCAATATAGATCCGGTAAAGGAATTGGGAATAAAAACAAGAAAACCGAATCTACTAATGCTATGATAATTGGATTAGAAAACAAAATAGGCAATATGAAAATTGAAATAATGAATATTGTTAGTAAACAAATAGACTCTTTGAAGTTTCAACAAAATCTTGTAGAAGATCAGGAAACAATTTCTATTTTTTGTTCAAGATGTAGAAGAAAGCATGCTCTAAGAGAATGTCCTCTAGATATTAAAGAAACTAATAAATGTGTAATTTGTGTAGATAACCATGCTACAAAAAAATCTCCCTCCCTACCCCGGCTGAAAGCTGTATTTAGAGGGGGACAACTTGAAGCTGAATCATTGCATGCGATGGGAGCATGAAGAAATTGGCCTCAGGTAAGTGCAAGTATGGTTCCTGAACCTCCACCACATTTTTTGGTTATAATGCACACTCATATTCCTATCTCAACACTGGTCACTCTCAGTATTGGCAACATGGGAATCAATATCAATATGGACAACCCTCCCAATATTGGAAACAAGGATGGAGAGGGCCAAACAATTCACATCATTCACATAATTCCTATCATGCACCGATGCAATCATGTCCTCCTACATATGAACCTTACCCAATGCCTAAACCATCATTACCTCAACTGAGTCAACCTATGCCACCATTACCTTTACCTCCACCGTTTCAACCTTCTCAGCTACCTTCTCAACCTTTACCCCACCCTAATAATAAAGTGGTACAAATGATCCATTCTATGATCCCGCTTTCTTCATCCAAATTTCAGACCATGCCAGTTGGAGTTAATGATCTTTAATTGAGATCAGGGAAAGTAGTAACCTCAAAAAATCAAAAGCATCCCATGGTGATTATCTATGAGAAAGGAGAGGACGTAACTACTGACCATTCTAGGAAAGATGACACCATTCATCCTATCCCTGTACATTCTGATCCCTTGTCATCTTCCTCCAACTGACCTCCCTATCCAGAGAGGTTAGTTGTGGAGAAGAAAGGCCCCATTCCTAAGTCTAGCGTGACTTCTGAGCTTAGGAACCTTTTCATAAAGTTACCCTTGCTCCAAGCTATCAAAGAGATCCCCATCTGTATAAAAATCATTAGGGAACTCTACCTCAAGAAGCCAGGAAGGAGAAGACTGGAACCCCAAACCATTCAATTTGTTGGTAGAGTAGTAGAGTTGATGACGGGATGTATGAACATGGAAAAATATATCGACCCCAAAAACCCTGTTGTCTCTGTTCAGATAGGTGATGTCCTTGTCTCCAATGTACTTATAGACCTAGGGGCATCCATTAATGTTATGACCAAGCAAACCATGGATCAACATGGATTGGTCCATATTCATCCTACTCCCACTGTGCTTGAACTGGCAGATAGATCTAAAATCAAGCCAAAAGGAGTATTGGATGATGTGGTCGTTTCCTTAGATTCTTGGGAATATCCTGCAGATTTCATTATGCTTCAGCCAAAGAATCCAGTGAGAGGGCATCCCTTGATCTTGGGACGACCATGGCTTGCTACGACTAATGCTTATATTAGATCAGGATGTCGTTTTGGTGATATGTATATTTCCCATGGAGATTCGAGAAAGAAAGTCACCTTATATCCACCTGCTAGATCTATTCAAGAGCTCCGAGACAGTTTATGGTTAGACTACAGTAGTCATGAGGAGAGCCAACCTATTTCCTTGATACATTAGAACCTTGAGTCCTCATAGGAGGGTGAGATTCAAGACTTCCTAAACAATCTAGACACCATGCCTAATTTTAAGTCATTGATTCAGATTTTTAGTCTAGATTTTTAGGAAGGATATGACTCTCTACCTCCATCATCACCATCTCTAGCGACACCTTTGTGTACTCTTGAGCCTGATACTACTCTTGTCGAGATTAGTCCAGGTAAATCCTTGTATATAATTTCAAACTTTGACCCTTCTCAATGAGAGCAACTTGTGAATTTGTTGTGAAACCATATCGATGCCTTTGCATGGGGTTATGAAGATATGAAAGGCATCCCTCCTGAAATTTTACACACCATATCTATATTCGGGATGGAGCCCAACCTGTCTGACAAACCCAAAAGTGAATGAACCCAGCTCTAAGAGATGTTGTAAAGGAAGAACTGCAAAAACTCTTAGATGTTGATTTTATCTATCCCATTTCTGATAGCCAGTGGGTCTCTCCATTAGTGTTAGTCCCGAAGAAAGATGGGAAATGGCGCATTTGCATTGATTACAGAGAATTAAATAAAGCCACTCTGAAAGATTACTTCCCCCTTCCTTTCATCGATCAGGTACTTGATACCCTTGTTGGTAAGAAGTACTTTTTTTTTCTAGATGGCTTTAGCGGATATAACCAAATATAGATAGTGCCCGAGGATTAAGACAAAACCACTTTTACATGTCCATGGGGTACATTTTCTTACTGAGTGCTTCCTTTTGGGTTATGTAATGCCCCAACTACCTTTCAAAGGGCAGCCTTGGCTATTTTTGCTGACCTTGAATGTGTAGAAATTTATATGGATGATTTCTCTGTGTTTGGTGTTTCATTTCAGGAAGCCCTCAAGGATCTAGAAAAAGTGCTTCTTCGCTGCCAAGAAGCTCATCTCACCTTGAGTGACAAGAAATGCATATTAATGGCCATCTTATTTCCGACAAAGGTATCCAGGTTGACCCTGCAAATATAGAAGTCATTTGGAGTCTTCCTATACCCAAAACTCAAAGGGAAGTGAGAGGTTTTCTAGGACAGATAGGCTACTATAGGAGATTCATTGAGAATTTCTCAAGGATAGCTACCCCTTTTTTGACTTTTGGCTAAATATAGTGAGTTTTCTTGGTCTACAGCTTGCCAACAGTCCTTTAAGACATTGAATGAAAAATTAGTTCAGGCACTAGTTTTGAGAGGACCAAACTGGTCCCTTCCTTTCCATATTTCCTCTGATGCCTCAGATACTGCTATTGGCGCAACTTTAGGACAGGAAGAAGACAAAAAAATCCTATGCTATTTATTTCATTAGTAAAAACTTGTCGCTCATTGAACTCAATTATACTGTTATTGAAAGAGATTTTTTAGTTGTAATTTTTTCTATTAATAAATTCGGAAATTCAGACATTATATTACAGGATATGAAGTTTTTGTACATACTGATCATTTTTCTATAATATATTTGATGAATAGACCATTAACTAGCAGTAGGGTAATGTTGAAGGCTTGAAAATCGCTGCAACAACATGGGGGATGACCACGTGGTCTGGACCTTAAAGTAGCTCCTTTTCCGTTTGGAATGGTGGTTCCGACTGGTTCAACTAGGTCCAGATACCTTCTCTCAATCTCCAATGGCTTCAAAATATGACTTTCATTCACCAATGGAAAAGAGACATCAGATCGTCCTTCTTGCTGATCAGGCAAGAAAGTGACCCTTAAGCTGATTTGGGGCTCAGCCGATCCACTACTAAATTTTGCCTCTTTGGGAAGAGGACTTAAAAGAATGTAGAATTTACTCTAAATGCAAACTTGTTCTAAGATGCAAGCAAACGAAACTATCTTAATCCTATCTCAATTAGGCAGATATAGATTTAACCTAACCAAGAGCAGGTATTTAAAATATTGGGATTGAAATACGTCTTGTTTATAATGAATATCAAGTTAATGAAATAGTTCAATTAACTGACATTATGGATAGCCAAACACATCCTATTGAGACCTTTTCACTGAAATAATCAATCAACAACATTCAGGAAGTAGTTCACAAAATGGTATTGATCATTTAATCAATAACTTGAATAATTAAACAATAATATGCGGAAGAAGTTCACAACATATCACTATCTATTCATCCAATATTAAAAGATAGATTTATGAGTAAATAGTTACTCAGAAATCAGAAGTCAGCCCATAAGAGTAGAGATAAATAAAAACATAAAATAGAAGCAAATTACCCATACCGACAAAAGTGCACAAATATGTAAGTAAATTGATACCATTCCTGTTATCATAAAATAAAATTAGCATTTAAAATAATAGTATTCGAAATACCAATTTATTGAATTCATTTCTCCAGCTCTAGTCTCTAATAGTCCTTTACAATGCCTAAGCTTCTACTTTCAAAAGCAGAGCTACAATAGTGCAAACTCTGTTCATTATACATAACTCAGGATGTAAAAGAAAAACCTCAATAATCTCCAGATCTGAGATTCCACTCCTCCCACCTACAACTCTAAATCCCTATTACAAAAGTGCTTTTAGAATTCCAGAATTGCAGAGAAGAGCAGCCTATATTACATTCTGCAATCTATTATTTATAATATTTGCAAAGGAATTCTTGAGAGGAAAGTTTGTTGAAGAGAAATATGTTCAATCCAATTTTATTCGCTCAAAATTTCAATCTTTAATTGCTGGAGCATTCTCATTGAATGAAATATTTTTCTCCAAATCTTTTCTACTGTTTTCTTGCAAGAAGAAATCAAACTAAATTAAAATGCAATCAATAAAAACAAAATATCATTTCTAGCATTTAAAACAAATCCAATCAAATTCTATTTAAATAAATAACTGAAAATAAAATATAAACTCTCTATTGATGCATGGGATGGTTTAATTGGCCAAGAATATTATTGAAAAATGGATCTGCAATTAGAAGAGGCTTGGACAAATGAAAATGCAGAAAATGACTCAGAAAATTGATTTTGTTTTTAGAAATTCGGAGCTTGATCTTTTGCATGATTTTTGACCCAATTAATGACCAAATCTATTAGTGAAACCTCCTCAGAAATGTTCTCTTTGATTTTATCTTTCCAATGTGCCATCCTGGGCCTCATTTGGCCAAGTAAAACTCATTCTATGAGCTTCCAAAGTTGATGAATTAAATCTGGAAATTCTGTTGTTGGGCTAAAAATGAGAATTTTAATTAAAAATCTAATCCTAAATTAGAATTCTAATTATTTAATAATTGATTCTAATTTAATTATTAATTAACTAATACATACAATTAATTCTAATTAATTATCATCTAATTAAAAATTAATTAAGTTACAAAATTAAGTTAATATACAAATGATTTGAAAAAAGTTAATTTAAATATAATTAATATTATAATTTCAAATTATATTAAAATTATAATTATATTATAATTATAATATATTATATATAAAAAATATAAAAATTAATTTACAAACCATTGGAATCAATCCAAACCCAAAACACATAAAACAAACCATTGAAATCAATCTGAATCCATTAATTCATACACGTGAGATTATGGAGGGATATGGTGAGTGGAGTGTGAGGTGAGGGTGAGTGAGGTGGAGGTGCGGGAGGCATAAGGGGTGAAAGACTTTGTATTAACATCTTTTAACACATCGCATTTTCCTTTATTGCATATCGCATTTTGGTTTGTCAAATGTTAAGACTTTTAAGAATTTGCGAGAAATGTTTTTTCTAATAAGTATTTTCATGTTCTAGATCTCAAAGGCTATAAAATCAGAATTTTTTTAATTAAAAATCTAATCCTAAATTAAAATTCTAATTAACTAATAATTAATCCTAATTTAATTGTTAATTATAAACTAAACTAATTAATTAACAATTACTATTAATTAATGTTAATCTAACTAATTAACATAATTAACTATTTAAAATAATATTTAAATAATTAATTTAATTTAATAATTTAATTTTATATTTAAATTAATTAATAATAAAACTAATAAAAAAAACATAAACTAACCTACTTACCCTATCCTACCTCTTTATTCATTCCTATTCCACGTATGTTTTGAGTTTTGAAACTTAACATAAATCAAAACTTATAAAAACCTTGGTTAAGCCTTAAGCTTTTCAGCCATCGCATATCGCAAGAACGTTGGGTTGGATTTTTTTAGATATGCATGTTATAAAACTTCCCATGTATCCGATATTGCGATCTAATTTATTATTATTATTATTATATAATAATATAATATTTTTTAAGTTTAAATTTTAATTAAATTAGTTATATTTTATATAATAATTAATTTAATTAATCTTAAAATTTAATGTTAAATATTAGTTTTATTTATTTATTTTGGTTTTATTTTAATGATGTCTAGTTAAGTTATGAATTTATCTAAAGCCTAATTTCCCTATCTAAACTACAGTCACTCCGAAAATAAATAAAAGGAATAAAAATGACATTTTTAATCCAAACTAGATAAATGATGGGACTTCAAGGAGTACTATTTTCAAACCAGTTGACCAACTGAGGCATAACAAGCATCAATGGGAAGCTTATAAAAAATCAATTTTAACAAACTAATCAAAACAAGAATCCAAAGAAAATGAAAAATTAACAAAAGCATAGGATAATCAGCTAAATAAAATCCTAAAAGATGATTAGCCAAAAAATTTTATAGAAAGGGTCCCCATTTTTTGAAATGAACACATCAATAATGGGGGGTTGTGTTTTTACCACAACAATGGCGACACACGGGAGAAGAACCAATGATCTCTGTTTGATATGAATGAGATTTTCCTAAAATTCAAGTAGAAATAATTAAAGAAAAAAAATTATGCTTAAAATTTTTGACTAGGTTCATTAGTCTGAATAAAAGCAAGAAGCATCTAACTGTAATTTTTCTTAAAATTCCTCATAAATTAAAATATTTCAAAACTCTATATCAGTGTTTAATTAGTTGTAGAGATAAAGCAGGTGTCACTTTACAACTTAGCTTTTAAAATATACTCATTTTTCGCAAGTAGAGCCACTGCTGCCAACAAACGTCTATAGTCTCGTCAGGTTTACCTTTTAATCATCAATGATTCAAAAACCCATTTCTTTAAGAATTATTGACCTAGAGATAAATCCATTTATATATGTTTATTTTTTTTATTATTATTATAAATCTTAAAAGCCATTGCTCTGGGTTGGTGGCCAGAGAGTTGACAATGTCATTCACTGGTTATAATTGGACTGAACAAGCTGGCTCGTGATGAGACCCCTTGTCTTATAATTGTTTGCAATTATAAGCCATTACCCTGGTTTGTTTAGCAGTGTTGGTAATGTCAGCCTATTTTTTTCCTATGATCATGGTAAGCAGGCTCATGATGAGATCTCTTATCTTTTAAGTTTAGATATATCTCTGGATTATACTCTAGAAAAATAAGACTCTTTGGGACAAGGAGAATCATTGACTCCTTAAGAGTTAAGAATGACAATTTCAGAGTTAAAGGTACTTTGCTGTAAAGTGTCTTTCCTTAGTTAAAAATAATTTTTCTTGACTGATAATAAAACTTTGAAAGATTTTAATAAAATATTGAAATCTCAAAATGATTACAATTTCGATGAAAAAGAAATTCTTCAGATTTTATGATACTTTGTCAACTTCTCTAAATTGGTAATCTCTTCCTTAAGTATGTCTACTTTTATAATAAGAAAATCAAACTTTACTAAGAGATTTAAGAAAAAACTAATAGGTGACTATTAATAATTTTTTTCTCCATGTATGCTGACCATTGTTAGGTAACAAGAAGGCCTTCCATATAAATCATGGAAAAGTTACCAAAATCAAAACTAAAAACCAAAGGAAAATAATTCTTATGCTAAAATGAGAAAGAAATCAACAAACAAAATATAAAAATGAAGAAATTTTAAAAATGCAAAAGAAAAATCCAAGTTTCACAAGATAAACTCAAACAAGAATGTTTATACCAATGTCTTAACAATATGAAGAAAGAAAATAATCTTATAATCAATCATTCTTATGTCGAGATTTAGAAAAATCATACCTTGCAGGGTTGTAAGTGTTTTAGGCTTTTTGGATAGCAGTGACGATAAAATTCAGCCACAATGAAAACTTTCTGTTTGATCTCAATCTTCTTGTTTCAAAGCATCATCTTAATCATTTTCTAATAAAATGAATGCTTAAGGAAACAAAGCAAAAATTCAAAAACTTCCTAGTGTAGCTATTTCAATGAGGATTATTGTTGCTTCTTGAAATTAAGCCAAGAGAAGAGTATGGACTTAAAAAATATGATTTGGCGGAGGATTGAAAGTTTTTATGAAGAGCTGTGAAACAGATTTATATATCAAAAACAAAACTGAAACTTAAAGTAACAAAATGGAAATTAATGAAAGTGGGTACATGAATCTTACCATTCGATAATTGCTTTTGATCTTACTTGAAACGTATCAGTTTCTCCAAACTAGCTGACTCCTTATTTTGATTAACATTAAAAACTTGAAGAAGTCAAACTAACCAAAATCCTATAACCCAAAATCATTATTTATTTTATCTAAACTAAAGCAAGCAGTAAAATGAAAAAAATGGAATGCTTAATGGTTGAGGGAAAACGAATGCATCAAAAATGAGAATGAAAATTTCCAGTAATGACTGTTTCTCAAAATATTATAATTTTCATATAAACTCCATGATTTTATAAATTGTCCAGAATCAAGATCACATCCAAGATAATAAAATTTAAATGTGAAGATAGAGAGGTCTTGAATTTCTTTTTTAATTATGGAATTTTATATTTAAAACTAAAATATATGAGAAATCAAAATGATTTGAATATGCTACAAATTTGTCATTATTTTCTTTCTTACCATAGTGGTTACCCAAGCTCGCTTTGTTAATAACACATCACCTTATCAAATGATTCGCATTGCATGTAGAGACATGCGTTGGAGTTTATCGCATCGGCGATTGAAATAGCAAATTGTCGATATGAGATCATGCGAAGAAAATATGTGCGATGAGATGTAGCAATCACACTATTGAAAAACTTTATATTGTGAATCGGGGACAGTCATGCTGCAATTTGCAGATCACACACCGTATCTCGCGATTTGTACTTTGCACATTGCACATTGCGCATCACAAATTTGGAATAGTGGTATGGCCATGAATAAAAATGCGATGAAGTGACTGCGATATCGACGTATCGAAATATTGGAGAATAATCATGTTAGAAATTCCAATATCGGCGATGTGATGGATGACGTAGCTAGTCGGCGATTGCGATCGACAATCTTAAGCACATGATGTAACAATTCTCGATACGCCAACATGCGATGAAACATGGACCCGATAATTTTATAACGAAATTTTAATAACATATCGGATCCGAGACATCGACCCTTTAAAATTATATTCCTGTCACTATTGTGATTGAGCGGACGCGATATTTTTTATGACTTTGATTTGAGTTTCATATCGAGTCCGGAATTATGTGGTTATTGCAATATCGGTAAAGTCGTTTATTGGAGATCGACGATTCATGATAATAGAAGTATATTTAACTGCAAACCTCCGATATGCAAAATGCGATATGACATATGAGCGGGCTAAGAATATTGCAAACATTTTCACTGAAGTATCAGCCATATGAAAATCAAGTTGAATCCTATAATATTGCTTGAAATTTCAACTGGGTTTTCTGATGGTTGAAAGCAAAGTTAAAAATGTTCAAATTCTAATGAATCACAAAATAAAATTTCCCTGAACCTGTTGCAAATTTGAAATGGGTTTGCTGCTTACTTCAAGTTTTAAAAACAAAAGAAAACCTGCAAATAAAACAAAACACAAATAAAAAATAAACTAAGGAAAAGAGAAACTAATAATAGATGAGAATGAATTTGTAAATGCATACCTGGAAGGAAATTCTCTGTAGTTTTTTACCTCATGAACCTTCAAATTGTTCCTTCGATTTATCAAAATTTTAACTTTATTCAAAATCATCTCATCATTTATTTTAAATCGGAGTGAGCAATCAGTCTAAATAAAATTTGATTATTCATGTTCAGGAAATTTGGAATCCATAAAATTCACCAAAAATAAATCCGAAACTATGCTTCCCTTCTGAATTGCAACAACAATTTATTACCTCCGCTCATTCTGAATTAATTTGAGAAAAATCTGTATTGTTATAGTGACTGTTCAATAACGCCTTCAATAAATAAGTATGATGCGTATTTCAGCATCAAATAATAAACTAAAGATCATAATGGGATAATGTCACTAATTGTGTAAAAATGTAAAAACAGATTTGAATGTGTGCACATAGCAAAATAGACATCCTTAAGGTCAACTTAGCAAATTTCAAAGAAGATAGTATGAACTTCATATGACTACTACGAAAGGTTAGACTGATTAATAATAATTAAGTCAGAATTAAGTTTATCATATACAATCATACATTTCATGGGATAATGAAATCATTAAGCTTTTATATCCTCAAAACTTTATCATATAAATTTCAAAAGAAAATCTTAGAAGGAAATCTCGAAATGAAGAAAAGTGGATTTGAGGTGATTGATGCCAAGTGCAACCTCAATTGAATTTAATCAAGACATTATTCAAAATAGGCAGAGTAGAGGTATTGCTGCAATAAATTTTAAAAATGAAAACAAGAATTAAAACTTTCTGATAGGAAGAAAATGTTTCACTGAAAATGTATATGATATGTGAATGGCTGATTGCTTTGTTTTATTTTTAATCTACAGAACTGTTGAAAATAAATTAACTACATAAAACAAACAAACTAAATTAATTCTACTCTTATTCTAACAATATACATGAAAATGACTAGGTATAGTCATATTTCTAGTGTAACCATTCTCTCATTTTTATTCATGTATATATGTACAGTTCAAATGTTAGTAATAAAAATACAAATCTAATTGAACTAAGAAAATTAAATCTGAAATCAGAATGTACAACTATTATTAGACGCTTATTTAAAATCTTCTTCTCATGAAATTTTCTTTCCAATTGAATACCAATTGGATCATAGAAATCTGGATGGATTTCTATTAATAATTAGGAAATATTCAAAAAAGAAGATGAAAGGCCAGATTGTAGATATGAGCTTTTGGATTCAAAGGCCTGGAAGAAACTGTTAGTGTTATGTATAAATGTTAAACTATTGACAATCTTCTATGAAAGAAAAGTTTCCAAATATTTTTCAAATGAATTAATGAAAAATGGATGGAAATCTTTAAAACGAAATGGAAAATTATTAATTAAATTGGATTGCTGGCAGATTTCTAAAACTACATTCTCTTGTTGATATTTCTTTTGAGAAGATAGAATCTTTTGATAAAACATTAGCATTGATTGAAATTGAAATAGCTTTTGATGCTCTTGCTTACAATATAAAATTTCAATTTTCCAACAGGGCAATGCATCAATTGAATGTTTGATAGTAAAATGCTCAATATGCCAGCGTAATGTATTAAAAATCTGAAAATTAAAGTCTGACAATAAATATGATTTTATACAACATAAGTGAAAAAACAAAAATAAAATGAAATCACTATTTGTACAACTAATGTTACAGCACAATTGGGATCATTTTGAAATAATTTCTCTTTCACAATGATTGGCCAGAATTATGGAATTTGAGTAATTTCAAATTCCAACTTATGAATTGGAAAGAGAATTATGATTATGAACATGAATGAAAGCTTGATCATGATATGAATCATAAATCGGAATATTTTCTTGCATAGTGAAATCATGAAGATGATTTGCTGCTTTAGAGTGAGGATTAGTTGGAATAATTTCTAAATTGAAATGTTCCTCATTCTCAGAAGTTATTTGAATTTTCTCATGAGGACTCCCTTTAAAAGAATATAAATCAACATCCTCAGTGTTAGAGTAATTATCATAAATGACTTCACAAGATTCTCTAGAATTCCCTTCAATCTCATCCAATATATCCAAACACGGAGGAACAAGAATTTCATGTTCATTAATGGCAAAAGAATGATCATTAATTGCTTCTCTATCTTGATAAAAATTTAATGGTAATTCATTTAAGTCATCCTCTTTAATTTCTGAAATATCATTAATACCAAGAGGGGAAAAATTACCATTATTAAAAATATCAGGGTAAAGGGAAAAATGTGAATCTGAAATTATGCATTTAAAATTGTCTTAGCTTGAGAATTCTTGTACATTATGCTCATTGTAAATTTCAGATTCTAAATCATTCCTTTGTGTGTTCATGCTTTCTTGAAGAAGGCTACTTTGCTGCTCTGATTTCGGCATTTCTTCACCATGGAAAAATTCAGAAATTTGTACATCAGTTTATATTTTATTATTTATTTTGACTGTTGTTTGCACTTGCTGATTTGCAATCTGATTTTCTGAATTTATCTCAAAGTAGCTTTCAGATTTCAAGGCGGCTTTTTCTCCAAAATTGTTGTTATTGTCTTCTTGTATTTGATCAGAAATATTTTCCAAGCTTTATGAAACCTCTTCATCACTATTTATTTGCACATCCGAATTGGATTTCTCATTTATATTGGAAGGGGATGGAACAAAGCTTGAACTAATTTCATATGGATCGGGAATAAGAGGAAGAGAATAATTATTTTCAAACCAATCTAGTGATTCTTCTTTCATAGGGTCATCTTCGACATTAAATTTGAAACAATTCAAATGAAATCGAATATTAAAATCTCTAACAGACTCATTTTCATTTCGTAAATATTCAATATCATCATATACCTGATCATAATCATAGCAGTCAAATTTACAAATAAAAATTGTAACAAATTGATTCTAGCTGTGAATTAAGACAACCAGAAGAGTTCTACACCAGTTTCTGGTTTCTGCCACAAATGTGAGAGTGAAAATTCTGCATAAGATGCCTTCATCAATTCCTTCAAAATCATAATTTGAAACATTTTAAATAAATTGAAGGACATGATTAAAAGCAGAAGAATTTCTCTTATCATTGAATTTTACCTGAGACAAGAGTCTTACCACTTCAGGTGGAGTATTAGAAGATGCACATTCATGGATACAACTCCAAATTGGAAGTTTAAGAGGAGCCATCATGATTGAATAAAATGTTAAAATTGAAAAGACTCCAATAGGCAACAACTTTCAGGCTCTCCTTCTAGCGCCAAAATGTTGAAGCCTTGAAAATCACTGCAACAACATGGGGGATGACCACCCGGTTTGGACCTTAAAGCAGTTTCTTTTCCGTTTGGAATGGTGGTTCTGACTGGTTTAACTAGGTCCAATTACCTTCTCTCAATCTACAATGGCTTCAAAATATGACTTTCATTCACCAATGGAAAAGAGACATCAGATCGTCCTTCTTACTGATCAGGCAAGAAAGTGACCCTTAAGCTGATTTGGGGCTCAGCCAATCCACTGCTAAAGTTTTCCTCTTTGGGAAGAGGACTTAAAAGAATATAGAACTTACTCTAAATGCAAACTTGTTCTAAGATGCAAGCAAAAGAAACTATCTTAATCCTATCTCAATTAGGCAAATATAGATCTAACCTAACCAAGAGCAGGTATTTAAAATATTGGGATTGAAATACGTCTTGTTTATAATGAATATCAAGTTAATGAAATAGTTCAATTAACTGACATTATGAATAGAAAAACACATCCTATTGAGACCTTTTAATTGAAATAATCAATCAACAACATTCAAGAAGTAGTTTACAAAATGGTATTGATCATTTAATCAGTAACTTGAATAATTAAACAATAATATGCGGAAGAAGTTCACAACATATCACTATCTATTCATTCAATATTAAAAGACAGATTTATGAGTAAATAGTTACTCAAAAATCAGAGTTCAGCCCATAAGAGCAGAGATAAATAACAACATAAAATAGAAGCAAATTACCCATACCGACAAAAGTGCACAAATATGTAAGTAAATTGATATCACTCCTGTTATCATAAAATAAAACTAACATTTAAAATAATAGTATTCGAAATAACAATTTATTGAATCCATTTTTTCAGCTCCAGTCTCTAATAGTCCCTTACAATGCCTAAGCTTCTGCTTTCATAAGCAGAGCTACAATAGTGCAAACTTTGTTCATTATACATAACTCAGGATGTAAAAGAAAACCCTCAATGATCTCCAGATAGACGTTTCCACTCCTCCCACCTACAACTCTAAATCCCTATTACAAAAGTGCTTTTAGAATTCCAGAATTGCAGAGGAGAGCAGCCTATATTACATTCTGCAATCTATTATTTATAATATTTGCAAAGGAATTCTTGAGAGGAAAGTTTGTTGAAGAGAAATCTGTTCAATCCAATTTTATTCGCTCAAAATTTCAATCTTTAATTGCTGGAGCATTCTCATTTATTGAGATCTTTTTCTCCAAATCTTTTCTACTGTTTTCCTACAAGAAGAAATCAAACTAAATTAAAATGCAATCAATAAAAACAAAATATCATTTCTGACATTTAAAACAAATCCAATCAAATTTTATTTAAATAAATAATTAAGAATAAAATATAAACTCTCTATTAGTGCCTAGGATTGTTTAATTGGCCAAGGATATTATTGATGAATGGATCTGCGATTAGAAGAGGCTTGAACAAATGAAAATGCAGAAAATGGCTCAGAAAATTAATTTTGTTTTTAGAAATTCAGAGCTTGACCTTTTGCATGATTTTTGACCAAATTAATGACCAAATCTATTAGTGAAACCTCCTCAGAAATGTTTTCCTTGATTTTATCTTTCCAATAAGCCGTCCTGGGTCTCATTTGGCCAAGTAAAACTCATTCTGTGAGCTTCCAAAGTTGATGAGTTAAATCTGGTATAAATATGGAAATTCTGTTGCTAAGCTAAAAATGAGAATTTTAATTAAAAATCTAATCCTAAATTAGAATTCTAATTATTTAATAATTAATTCTAATTTTAATTGATTAACTAACAATACGTACAATTGATTCATTATTATCATCTAATTAAAATTAATTTTAAGTTACCAAAATTAGGTAATATATATGATGGCAAAATTATTTAATATAATTAATATTATAATTAAAATTATTAAATTTAAATATTATTTATACATATAAAAAATATAAAAATTAAGTTTACAAACTATTGGAATCAATCCAAATCCAAAACACATAAAACAAACCATTGAAATCAATCTGAATACATTAATTCATACACGTGAGATTATGGAGGGATATTGTGAGTGGAGTGTGAGGTGAGGGTGAGGTGAGGGTGAGTGAGGTGGAGGTGCAGGAGGCATAAGGGGTGAAAAACTTTGTATTAACATCTTTTAACACATCGCATTTTTCCTTATTGGATATCGCATTTTGGTTTGTCAAATGTTAAGGCCTTTAAGAATTTGTGATAAGACATTGCGAGAAATGTTTTTTCTAATAAGTGTTTTCGTATTCTGGGTCTCGGGGTCTATAACATCAAATTTTTTTATTAAAAAACTAATCCTAAATTAAAATTCTAATTAACTAATAATTAATCCTAATTTAATTGTTAATTATAAACTAAACTAATTAATTAACAATTATTATTAATTAATATTAATCTAACTAATTAACATAATTAACTATTTAATATTAATCTAAATAATATTTAAGTTTTAATTTAATTTAATTAATTAAATTTTATATTTAAATTAATTAATAATAAAACTAATAAAAAAAACATAAACTAACCTACTTACACTATCCTACCTCTTTATTCATTTCTATTCCACTCACGTAGGTTTTG
>APFE030628798.1:0-11716 GCA_000404065.3 Pinus taeda
TCCATTCTTCATCGGTCACTCCCATTGGTTTAGTACCCGGATCTACCGTGATCCACTGATCTTTATCCACCAACATATCCTCCATCTTGAGTTTCCACAACTCAAAACTTTGACCATTGAACTTCTTAATCTCTATCTTCCCGCTGCTCGCCATCTTCTTTCACCACCAGAATTGATCTCGCAGATCTCCCACTGAACGGGGTCTACCACAGGCCTGAGCGAAACCCCTCAGCAACAAAGGCATCCCCTTGAAGCCAAAACAGCTCTGATACGAAATGTAGGTTTTAACCCAGTACATAAATTACCTGCATACGAATTCTAAATCACAAGAAAATAAAAAATGCGAGAGCATAACCCATAAAACACATATACACAGAGATTCCCACTGGATCTCAAAACCGAGACTACCAGCTTGATTTTTCATTATATTCCTTTCAATGTTACAATACATATTTATACATGCTGAAGCATCCAATACCATGGACCGAAAAACCATCACGTCCAATACCATGGACCGAAAAACATCACGTCCAAAATAGATGTGCGAAAATCATGCACAAAACCATAGGTGGGTCCGCCCAACCTAACATAGGGTCCAAAATCAAAATTTTCCAGGGCGCTGCCCCGGGCCCCATAAAGTGGGGTTACAGGTACCCATCAAACCCCCTGTTAACTATGTGGAAAGAATATAACACAACCCAATAGGAAAAATAAACAGCTTCTTTTAATTGATCTAATAGATCATCTATGCGAGGAAGGGGATAATGATTTTTGATCGTTATCTTATTCAATGCTTAGTAATCAATGCACATTCTCCACGAGCCATCTTTCTTCTTCACCAAAACAATTGGAGACCCACATGGTGATGTGCTAGGTCTGATGAACCCATTCTCGAGTAGCTCCTGTACCTGCTTCTTGATTTCTGCATTCTATAAAGCAAACAACCTATACATTCCGATGTTAGGCAATGGAGCATCTTGCTAAAAATTAATATCATGCACTATTTCCTTTTTGGGTGGCAGACCTTTAGGTTCTTGAAACAATACATCATACTCTGAAACAGCTTTTTCTAAATCGGCTTGTTGTTTAGCATCACAACCCTCAAACACATTGGTTTTATCAAGTTTCTTTTCCTTTACAACCATTAGTAAAAATTGTTTGCATGAATTTACAATTCGTTTCATCTGCCCTGAGTTTATGAGAGTATAATTAATCTTGAGCTTATGAGCTCTTACAATATATTCGATTCCATCTTTAACAAGTAGATACTTTTTCTCAGCTCTATAGAAAATAGTTTTTCTATCATACAAGTAAGGACTTCCTAAAACAATTCCACATATATCCAAAGGAACTATATCTAACTCAACCTCATCTACAAATGTTGACCCAAAAGAAAACTTAAGTTTACATTTTCAAGTCACTTGTAGCTTTACATTATCACATAGCCAACCTAATGGATATGGTTTCTTGTGAGGTGTGGTTAGTAATCCCAACTTATTTACAATTGCTTCAGAAATTAAATTTACTTGTGAGCCACTATCAAACAAAGTATCAATCTTTTGATGATTGGAAATAACTCGAATATGAAAAAGCTCATGTATTTTTCTCTCATTTTCTTCATTATCAGTAGATTGTGTAGAATTACTAGTAGATGCTTCAGAATTTTTGCCTTTTATACCTGTGGCTGCGATTGTTGCTTCATCTCCTGAGTCTGACCCCAAATCCTTTTGAACAGCTGCAACAATCTTCTTCTTCTTGCCCTCAAACTTCTTAGGTTTCAGCTCTGGGTGCAAAATCCAACAGTGTTCATCGTCATGCCCATCCTTCTTACGATGAGTGCATGAGGATTTTCTCTTATGTACAGTGTTTGTCTTCTTCTCTTTCCATTTCTGTTTTCTTTTCTCCTTATTTTTTCTTGCAGTGGGTTGGGATGATCCCCCAACTTCTGGGTTCCCATTCTTACCTCTAGCTTCTAGATGTGTAGCCTGAACGGATACCTCATTTATGCTAGTAGGATTAAACATGAGGATAGTGTGCCTCATGTAGCTGTGTAGACCACCTATATACTTCAATAGAGTCTTAGGTGAGTCTAAAGAAATTCATAGAATCAAATCTCTTTTCCTAAATTCTTTGGTGTAACCTTGTACACTTCGCCCTTTTAGTTGTCAAAGACTTTGCCAGCTCATCATGGCTTGTTGCATGTAGGCTAGTGGATAGAATTGCTTTTTAATTGCAGAAACAAATTCACTCCAGACGGAAAGAATCTTACCATGTTTCTTCATGTCAGCTTGTGTCCTACCTTCCCACCATACCAAGGCAATGCCTCCAAGGCGTAGGTTGGTCAGCTGAATCTTACTCTTGTCTGAGTCAATGCTCTGCACTCTATAATAAACATCAATCTATCTAATCCAATTATCCAGCTTCTCTGCATTCAACTCTCCATCATATATTGATAAATCAAATTTAACATCTAATTTAATCAAAGATGTCTTCTTATTATTTTCAGGGCTATTAGGAGGCATGATAAATTTTTCTTCTTTCTCTTTGCCTTTAGAGTAGTCATGGAGGAGAGATTCTTCTACTCCTTTATCTTGTTTGGAGCTTGATGAATCTTCATCTCTATGTTTCTTAAAGTCCCTATACATTTCCTCCACCATGGATCTCAGGGCCATAAAACTATCCATGAACTGGGGGTCTGATTCCAAGGGATTTTCTTCTGAAATTTTCCTCTTAGAATAGACTCTTCCAATTTCCGGATTAGTTTCAGCCAATTCTCCTTATCCTAATTTAAGCTTTGATCTAGTTAGCATTCAACAAAAAAATCTAGCACAAGCTTGTCTAACCTTAGTAATTGTAATGCTCTGATACCACTTGATCTGGAATTTATCTAGGACAAAGAATGAAAGGTATTATAGACGCATGTGCATGGATGTGCCTATGTTACTTATGCAACAAATCAATAAGATTACTAGAATACATAGACACAGAGGCAATCAGAGAAAACATAATAGTCAAACATGTAAACAAAACAAGTTTAATAAGGATTTCACCCAATGCTCCTGGGCTACGTCTCCTGGTCCAGCCTTTTAGTGGTGGCCTCTCTATTATGTTTTCAAGTAGTGCTTTTACAATAGTGAACTCGATTCGAGACTCACTAAACATAATGGAGTCGGTAGGAATGGAGTGCACAGACTCTCCTTACTGAAACTCGACCTCTGAGGGTCACAGTAGTATGACAGGCCTATGCCAAGGAGTTTGCTTAAACCTCTCAAGCCTTCAATGGAGTACACAAACTCTCTGACTCTCTCTGGCTCTGTTTGGCTCGATTCTGCCTTCAGGTCAGCTCGAATTCTACTCTCTATTCTCTGTCATTAGCTTCTTGCGTCTCTGTATGTGCCTCCAGTATGTCGCCTCGGTCAGTTCATGGCTTTAAAGCCAGTCTGTTCTTTGACTGCTCGTTTCCGCTTCTCGCCCTTTTGGTTTCCTTTCCTCTGTTCATTCAAATTCCTCTGCTCTACGTCATCATCACTTGGTAACACCTCGCAGGGAGGTGGCCACCTGTTTGCTAACAAACTAGGTGTCAGATTCCCTAAATCATATTCGAATGGCCGTTAAATCTGTTTGCTTCAAGATCGCCCATGAACACGAATCGTTTTTCAACTCATCATCCATGTCGAACTTCAAATCCCCTATCATCTTGCTTTTTGACCTGTCAAATATGGTCAGTCATCAGGACGTATCTCCGTCGTCGATCTGGACCCCCCAGATCCTATGGTCGTCCATTATATCGAGCGGACAAGTCGCACGACGTTTACCCATCTGATGCAGGTGATTTTCTCTCTCTCTTCCACCGGACGCATGTCGCTCGATGTGTGGCATCAGGCAGGACTCAATCAAAACTACTTACTACCTCGAAGCCTTCCGATATCCTGCAGGTTTTGGGGAATCTCACGCTATGGAACCGAAACAGTTACTTTTCCGAATTTTATAGTGATTTCAAGTCTAGGTGCTTTGGGGCTTTCCTTCACTAAGGGGGATGCCCTGTGATACTTGATTAGCGCTAATCGCGTATCAGAATCCACTTCTGTTTTCGAATTAGCCGTCGGTTTTGCCAGTTTTGTGCCATTGCACTTTACCATGGGCCAACAGTCTGCGCGCTTGACCGAGGGTCCTCATTGCTCCGCTATGGCCACAACTGCAATTGTTATGAGGATTCCTTCTGATAGCTTCGATCTTTTCTAAGACTTGAATCTTTTAGCATAATTTGAAATAGTCATGAAAACTTAGAGAGTTTTTAGGATCTAATTCGGATCACATAGGATCTCATACAAACGTTTAATGCAACTTATGATAAAATTCTTCTCATCCAAAAGACTTATGTAAGTTGTGAAACATATGAACTTATTTAAAATATTGATGCAACATGTAATACAAATGAGATCGTACAAATGGTTGATGTGACTTGTGCCACATAATTCATAGTACATATGGTTGATAATAATTGTGATATAAAAGACTTGATGGAGATGGAATCTTTCAATCAATTGATGAAGGAAACTTTGATTGAAGATGAGTCACAAGATGATAACAACAGTAATAACAAATGTGACGAAGAAAAATAACAACATCAAAAACTTCGAAAATATATTTTCAAGATGTTTGCCAAACCTTAGGAAGAATTGTCATTCAATAGAAATCAACATGGCTTGTAATATGAAAAAGGAAACAACTTGCATATTCTATATAACTCCAAACTAGTTCCATTTGTGAGTGCATGATTCCTTGAAGATGTTTAGAATCTTAGTTACAATCACTAACATTGTTGAAGAGTTGGTCATGTGGAGAGTCAATGTTTTGATCTCCATCCTTATCTTCATTGTGGGAAGACAAATCATCTATTTAAAAAAATGTCAAAAGAAAAACAAAGTCAAGAAAACATCCATTATGGATGGATAAATTCTTAGAGATGGAATAGAGAAGTAAATAAGTTGCATAAGTCTTACTACCTAGTCAACATAGAGGAAAAGACACACACACAAAAAATGGCAAAAGGAAAAAGCTAACAAGAAATTATTCTTGATGATTTTGGGCATGACCCATATCCAATTATATATGTTCTATAAATTCAATTATGGTACTCTCCATAGCTCAAGGTGGGGAGCACATTCATGAAAAGACACTCTCTTACACCTTTAGGGGGGAGTAAATTAATGAAGTGAAGATTATTAGTGGTCAACTGGAAACCACCACATTATTTAAGTGAAAATAGTTAGTGGTAAACCATAGATCACTAATATCAATGGAATATGATTAGTGGTCAACCAAAAAAAACACTATATAAAGAATCCAAATCTCCAATTCAAATCCTTACAATTATGAACCATTGAAAAACAAAAGAACCCAAAGATTCAACTTGGATCCTTTCAATAGAATTCTCTACTTTTGTCTGATAGGGGGTGACATTGAATGTCAAATATGATAGTTATGATTTAATATTTGAATACTTATCATTCAATCAAAAACGCAATCAACATTTCGGAATTTCAGCATAGCAACCGGTCTCCTTAAAATCAATGATAATTAGAAAGAATGGGAATGTTCAGACATGGTAACTATGCACTTCTGGATGAATTGGCAGGCATATCATCATTAGAGCTTAGTTTAGCAATTTTGGATTGAAGATGATACAATATATTTGGACTTGTAGATTGGGGAGGGGGAATGTTACAATTTCAGTCCCTAGACAATCAAAAAGTTCGAGACCACATTGATATGAGTTGTAAACCTTATCTTTGATGAGGTGTTTTCATGACCCATTGATGAGTTTTCAATGAGATCCATATCTAGAATTGTCAAATTGATGTACTGTAAATTCATATCATTATATCAATACAATGATTTGAAGAATGCCTTAAGCTTTCTCCACCATTTTCTTGACTTGTCTTTCTCATGTCAATTATTCACAATTCATACATGGATACCTAGTGCAAGGTATAATCCACCTAATATCCATTATGCTTTTGTTCTATCATGTATTAATGATGAACCTAGAATTGTTGCAGAAGCAGTAAATTTTGAAGACAAAAAACTTTGCAAGAAGGCCATGGAAGAAGAAATGGAGGCCTTGGAGGAAAATGAGCATTGGGATTTGGTTGAATTGCTTGATGGAAGGAAACCTATTGGTAGCAAATGGGTGTTAAAAAAGAAACTAAATATAGTAAGAAAGGTTGAGAAGTACAAGGTTCTCCTAGAAGAAAAAGGTTATTCTTGAGTAGAGGAGATTGACTTTAGTGATATTTTATCTCATATTACAAAATTCACATCCATTAGATTTCTATTGTCTCTTGTTATAACATTTGATCTTGAGGTAGATTCAATGGATGTAAAACAACATTCATATATGTGGACCTAGAAAAAGAACTCTACATGAAGCAACCTGAAAGATTTATAGTAAAGGGTAAGAAGGAGTTGACTTATAAGCTAAATAAGTCCCTTTATGGTCTAAAGAAATCTCTTAGGATGTGGTACCGAGTTTTTGACAGATGTGTATTACGACTAGGATTTGCGAGAAGTGAGACTTATCATCGTGTATATTTCAAATAGGATGGTGAACATTTTGTGTTTGTAGTGTTTTATGTCAATGACGTGTTGTTGGTTGGAAACAACATGAAGGTTATCAAGGAGGTGAAATTTCAACTATCCTCTTTGACATGAAGGATCTCAGTGCTACTATTTTTTCCTTGGGGATGGAGATTAATAGAGATTGTGCACGTAGGAAATTTTGGTTGAATAAGAGAAAATATGTTTAGACAATTTTGCATATGTTTAATATGAAAGAATGTAAAGCACTAAAGTTCCCTATTCCTATAGGTGCAAACATAGGCTTTAAGAATAAAGCCACAAGACCTCAGAAGAGGAAGAAGACATGTCTTGTGCTCCTTATGCTAGTGTTATTGGAAGCTTAATGTATGCCATGGTATGCACTAGATTAGACATTACCCATGTAATGGGAGTTTTGATCAGGTATAAGTCAAAACTATAAAGTAGAATTATATAGTTATAAAATGGGTTTTCAAGTATTCGCATGGCACCACATATTTGTAATTTTCTCTTAAGGAAGACTTGGATGAGATAGAGTGTTAGACGTACATGGCTTTGTTGATGTTGATTGGGCTAGAGATCTAGCTCTTAGAATATCTACAAGTGGATGTGTGTTTACACTATTTGGAGGAGCTATCAGTTGGATGAGCAAGAAACAGGATATAGTGGAAGTATTAACTACAGAAGTTGAATACACATTAGCCACTCATGCAAGTAAAAAGGCTACATGGTTGTAGTTATTGGGTTTGAACAAAAATTTGTGAGGTTAGATTGTGATAGTAAAATTGCAATCTTCCTAGTAAAGAACCTTGTTTATCACTCCAAAATGAAGCCTATTGATGTGCAATAACACTTTGTGAGATACATGGTTTAAAGAAAGAAGGTTTTGTTGGAGAAGTTTTACACCTTACAAAATGTTGCAAATCAGTAACAAAGTTTGTGAGCACTGAGAAGTTTTATAGGTGTAGATAGGCAATGGGAAAACATGCCCTAGATTTTTGACTTTAGAAAATAATGTGCCCCCATATATACAAAGAAAACAACAAGTGGGAGAATGTCAAATATGTGTTATATTCTTTGTATTATCAAGGCAACTTTTTAGTCAATGCTTTTAGCCCATGCTTTTTAGCTATTGGTTTTTGGTTGATGGTTTTAGGCCAATGTTGTTTTGGTTAATGGTTTTGATTGGAAAATGGTTTTAATCCATTGTAATATAATTATGCTCAAGGAATTGGGGTATTTTCAGTTAGAGAAAAATTCTATATATTATATAATTGTGCATGGTTGAAAATATAATGAAGTAAACGGGTGGAGAAGCTTTAAGAACGTTGTGTTTCTAGGATAAAAATATTTGTGTACCATGTCTAGATGCCATTATTTACTTTTTATTTTTATTTTAGAATATATATAAATATAACTTTATGTGTTTAAAACTAAAACCTTTGACCCCAAATACACCTTTAGGGAGGGTCCCACTACATAGTGAGTGCCTAGGAGATAAATTGCTCCCATGAAAACAAATTTTTAGATAACATTCTAAAGATTATAACATTTATATCAATTATATTATTATTTTTAAATTTGGTTTGAAAGTGATTTTGTGCATAAAATGGTTTGTGAATTATAATAAAAATGAATGTGAAACATGAGACATAATGTAATCCATGGTTACAATAATAAGCTCAAATTTAATAGTTATTGAATTATTGTTACGTATTTATGTGAATTTTCAACATAGGAGAAATTAATATGTGTATTCTTCATGTGGATTTATATTTGTGCATAAAATTTGTAATTGTCCATCTAGTTTGCATTATAGACAAAAAAAATTGACCTCGTCGACATTTGGTCAGTAAATGCAATAAATTTTGAGTATGGTGAAGTGGGAACCCATCTGCAAGCTTGGAGGGCATGGGAGGGTACACCGCATGATTTAGTAAAATTATTTCAAAGTCTCAAGTACTTATAAGTTCTTGGGGACTATGAATTTTGGAAATTTTGGTTCTTCGGTTCTTTTGGAATAGGGACTAGATCCCAAGTATCATTTGGCATCAAGGAACATAATTCCTCTTATGCTGTGGCATCACATCTTGGATGGCCATAAGGTTCTTCAAATGTTTCTAGATCAAGATGTTGCACATAGTGTTGTTAGTGATGACAACAAGATGTCATTAATGTCAAATGGGATGTATGGGATAGTACCAGCAGGAACATCCTTGATGATCAAAGAAGCATCAAGATTATTCGTGAAGCAGTATGATAGCTTTATCTTTTGCAAGGTCTCATTACATGAGCATATGGGTGTTTGAAGTTGTTTATGTTTTTTATGAAGTTAAAAAGCTCAAAATATATTACAAATAAAATGGTTGTGTATTTCTTGTCAATACCTTTCCAATGGTATATACTACTCAAAAAAAATCCTCCTAGATGAGAAGTTATGGCTAGTTGAAAGTCACCATTAGTTGAGGCACAATGGAAAGGCCAAAATATAGGGTCAAACCCAAAAGAAAAAATGTTAAACAATGTGCAAGTTGGGAGTAGGTCAACCATTTAATAGACATATCAACAGAAACAAGCACGTGTAGTTGCACATTGGTTAACACAATTAAATACTTTGCAAGTCTTGGATCATCAACATGTATTCAACATGTTAATGGTCAGATAAAGGAAAATATACTCCAGGTTCAACTAGTCCAACTGGATCAACAAGATGATGACACGTGGCAAAGTTATATTGGGATATGACATGGAGTTTGTTGATGTCAACATAGTGACATGTGGAGCCATGAGGGGTTGTCATGTGGCACGAGAAAATGGAATTTTTATCTATCGAATGGGTACAAATTTAGATTACACATGGCCCACTCAAGGTGTGCCATGTGGCAAGTGTGACATCATAATGATGTCAGTAAAGGGATGATCAAGGACCCCTGGGTCCAGGTCTAGGAGCATCAACTCTAGATTTGAAGGATTAGTCATACCATCAGCTTGGGACCACCGTTGTCTATATATACCATATGTGCGCAATAAAAAATACACAACAACAAAAAAAAGTTTTGTGATATATATATTTATGAAGGTTCGATATAGTGGTTAGATGTTCTGGTTCAAAAGTGATGTGATATCATTGACCCAGTTCAAAGACCTTATGATATGGTTCAGTTATTTTGGTTTTTCATCATTGTGTCGTCTAGTGTGGTTTGGTTTCGTTCTAATTTGATTGTGGAGATCTAGCTACGTCAAGTATAATCTCATAGTCTAGCATCATTTGGTTTCATTCTAATTTGATTGCGTAGATTCAGATACACTATGTACAATATCATAATTTGGATTGGTTTGGTTTCATTTTAATTTGATTATGGAGATATAACTATACCAAGTACAATATTGTAGTCTGGATTGGTTTGGTTTCATTCTAATTTGATTGCGGAGATCTGCCTACACCGAGTATAAACTCATTGTTTAGTTTGGTTTGATTTCATTCCAAATTTCATTGCGGATATCCAACTACAATTATAGTTTGGTTTTGTGTTAAGTACTTAGCAATGGAACAGTTGGCAAGGATTGTTATTTCGTGGCTCTCGGTTTGGACTACCAAAAGGATCTCGGAGGCATCATTAGCATTACTATTTGCGAAGGTTATGTTACCCATCACTGTGTAAGTCAAGGCATGGGGTTGAATCCCCTGTAATTGCATTTTGAATTTTTCCTATGACAAAAAAATATTGGAAGAGTCATACAACAAACATCACTACACAATGAAATTGGTAATGGATTGTGGATAGGAGGCTAAGGTTAGTGGTTCGAGTCTCGACGAACTGCAGGTTAAGTTATTTTTATTATAATTGGTTGCAATTTGTTGTATTGTTTACACTTTCTGGTGGCTGGTGCTAAAATCTGGTGAGTCACTTTGATAATGCCCAAAAAATCCCAGTTTGAAGAATATTTAACAATTCATATAGTTATATATGGTTTTTTTTTTAAATTTTTGGAGGATTATTTGTCCAAATTGAGATCCAAAAGAAGTTGGGTGATCAAGACTCACAGTGGACGCAACCAGAAGGGTTTGACATAGTTTTGACTCATAATTGATGACCATAGTATCTTATGTTTATTTGTAAATTCTATGAGCATGTTGCAGGTCTCTTGAGTACATGGTGTAAACATTTTTCAAGGAAGGATTTGAATGACCAGATTATAGTTCTAGTTGAAGCAGAATATTGGAAATAGTATGACATCCAACAAGAATGATTGATATGAAATTTTTGGTATAGGTTATATATGGAAATGCAATGGTTGTAGGTATGTGGCAGTATAGTGGTTGCAAGTTGTTTGGTAGATATAATGAGTTGTATAATGATAGAGGTAGAGTGTGTAGGTTGTGATTGCAGTGTGTCACAGTTTCTTTGTGTGCAGATTCAATGATATATTATGATGGTGGATCCGGTTTGAAAGTGTGATGAAAAAGAGGCCCACAAGAAAGTTGACGGAGGAGGTTGTAGACTTAATCAGGTTGGGGCCTACACATTGTTGAGGTTGGAGCCTCAATTAGGTTGGATCCTAGAGCAAGTTGGAGCCTACTCATTCTTGAGGTTGTAGCCTATAGTGAGCAGTTTCTTTCATCTTCAAGGTTGGTGCCTCAGTCAGATTGTAGCTTATTGCAAGTGGCAACTTGCATATTTGGGGGTAGTTTCCTCTCCTAGGATGGGGCTTGCAAATTGTTGTAAAAAGATTAAGCATAAGAAGAGTTGACGGTTTTCTCCCATCTGTGTTTCAACCTAAATATTTGTGTCTCCTTGTGATGTGATGCTTTCTCGTGTTGTTAATTTCTTCTTTTCATGCTACTGATATGATGATGCATTGATATAATTGATAATGTGATGTTTATGGTTCATTGCTCTATGTGTAGGTTTTAACCCCGTACAGAAATTACCTGCATACGAATTCTAAATCACAGGAAAAATAAAAAATGTGAGAGCATAACACATAAAACACATGTACACAGAGATTTCCCACTGGATCCCAAAACCGAGACTACCAGCTTGATTTTTCATTATGTTCCTTTCAATGTTACAATACATATTTATACATGTTGAAGCATCCAATACCATGGACC
>APFE030628801.1:0-13680 GCA_000404065.3 Pinus taeda
TACCTCTCCATGTTCTTCCTTTCACTCTTGCGATTTGTGGTAAGCAGTCATCGCTCTGGTTAGTTTTTGACATTGCCACTATCACTCCTTACCCACTCCTGATCGGGGGAATATGATAGTATAGTTCCTATATACACGTGTACTAATTTTGAATTTACAATTGATATAATTTTATTTTTGAGATATCAATGATATGTTATTTTATTCTCTAACCTACATACTAACTTAAGATTTGATGTTTCAACTAGTTTCATATCAACATGCATAGAATAAGTATACCAAGGTGATAAGTAAACATATTTATTTTCGTTTTGATTTAACTAATAGTCTTGTGCATATAAAAAATAGAGAGAGAAAGATAAGAAGACACAAAATTCCAAAAAAGAAATAGAGGAATGAGAAGGAGAATGGTACAATATAACAAGGAAAAATCGTAGCATGATCAAGAAGAGGACCTCATTGGGAAGAAGTTAGAGGAAAATTCCCTCAATTGGATGGATACTCTCAGGAGCTTGAGAACCGAGTTGAGTTTCAAGGAAAATAATTAAAGTTTCATTAGAGCATAAGAAAGGAAAGAATAGGTGAATGTATTGATTTTGTAGATCTTATCATACATATAAAGGTAGAAGCAGCATGACCTAGGAGCCAACTATCTAGGCAGGCACAAATTCAAGCAAATCCCATAGGATCTAAAAACAATGATTGGATACCAATAGGACATAAGGAAACGACTCAAGGAAAATACATAAACAAGAAAGTGAAGACATGATGAGAGGAGAAATTCCACTCAACATTCCAAAAAGAAATTCAAGAAGCACTCACCTGTCGTTGGATATTGCAACTAGAAATCACCATCATAAATGAAGAATTGAGAAGCGATTAATGTCAAAAGAGCTTAAGAAAGAAAATCCCCTATCTTCGATGGAGAAATAAATAAGATTGAAGAGGAAAAATCTTGGTTATTGGGAATGAATACATACTTAAGAGTGCATGAATACTCTAAAAGTGTGAGGGCAGAAGTAGCCATTTTTGGCTTGAAGGGAAAATTTGATATATGGCGTGAAGATGTGTCAAATGTTAAGGACATTGAGGAAAAGGAACTACCATAGAGAAAGTTTGAGAACTTCTTTTGCAAGAAGTACTTATTTGAGAGGTACTATGATAGCAAGATTAATGAATTTGACAAGCAGAAGCTAGGGACACTTATTATTGATGAGTAAACTAATATATTTCTAGAATTATTGAGGTATGTCATATATCAAAGATGAGAAAGTGAATATTCAAAAGTACCTAAATGGATTGCTACAATATTATCAAGGGAGGATTGAATTTGATGAGGCAAGAACATTAAAGGACACCATTTGAAAGGGAAAATATTACTATGAACATTCCAAACACAAATATGAGTTTCAAATATTTCACGAAAAGAAAGTTAATACTAGATTCATGGGAAAATGGTTGAAATCCTTAGGATATAAGAAAGGAGGGATCAATGTTAATTTCAAAATTCCTACCAAGAATGGGACTCAGCAAAAATACACTACTACTAACAAGGAATGTGCCACTAAATCAACAAGAGAAAAGGCGAAGGAGTTCAGGAAAGGGATCAAGTAGTGTTGAACATGTGGAGAGAACCATTTGTGGAAGAACTATCCTGAACAATAGAAAAATGACACAAAGTTGTATAATGTGTAAGAGGCAACAATAATGAACAATGTGGCTTAGAGTATACTGTGAATTGATTCCACATTGAATAATAGCTAGGTAAACCATCAAGCTTGAGAAATCGATTTGGAAGTTATGGTTTTTAACCATCCTATTTCAATTTTAATTGACCTAGGTTATAATTTAATCTATATTAACTCAAAGGTTGTAGAGAAATGTTCTTTACAAAAGAAAATCCATGAGAAATTATGGTTGGATTAGCTAGAC
Source organism: Pinus taeda (assembly GCA_000404065.3). Classification (NCBI taxonomy): domain Eukaryota; kingdom Viridiplantae; phylum Streptophyta; class Pinopsida; order Pinales; family Pinaceae; genus Pinus; species Pinus taeda. The sequence continues at coordinate 1,933 of APFE030628801.1, forward strand.
ATGGTAACTGTAAGATTGATGACAAACATGGTGGAGTCATGACATATGGCAATAAGTGTCATGTATACATCACACATCCTCAAACTTTTACCCTGAGTCTCATATGATGTTCTAATCAACATGGATTGGCTAGTGTCATGTAAATAAAAAATTAATTTCTATAGTAAGTCGTTGGAGTTCCTCAACGATTATGGTAAGGAAGTTACATTGCAAGAGATAAAAAAACTTTCATGCTTAGGAAAATATCAACACTACAAGTTAAAATATCTAATAGGAAGAGGTGTGCATTATATCTTATCTAAGTGTCCAACGAGTTAAAAATTAGAAAGTCTAGAATGGAAACTCACATGGTGTTAAAGTACTTCAATGATGTATTTATAGAAGAAATATCAGGATTACAACCTAGGAGGGACATTTACTTTACCACAAAGTTAATTCCTAGGGTAGTGCCAACCTCGAAAGCTCCATATTGGATGAGCATGCCAAAACTTGCGGTGTTGAAGAAGCAACTAAAAGACATGTTGGGGAAAGGATACACTAGACCTTGTATGTCACCCAAGGAATCCATAGCACTATTTTTAAATAATAAGGATGGAACACTATGCTTGCACATTGAATACTAGTAGATGAATAAATATACAATAAATAAAAAGTACCTATTACCTAATATTGATGACTTATTTGAAAAAATGAGAGGAGTTGCAATGCTCTCAAAAATAGATTTGAGGTCTAGGTACCATCTGGTTCAAATTAAGGATGAATGCATCCATAAGAAATCCTTCAAGATGAGATATGGACAGTATGAGTTTGTAGTGTACTAGACTAACAATGTCCTTAGACTGTATTTGGATATTTTGTATTGGTTTTTGTGGATGACATCTTGGTTTACTCGAAAATCAACAAAGAGCATGAAGAGCATATGAAAGTAGTGTTGCAGTTGTTGAGGGAGGATAAGTTGTATGCCAAACTTAATAAGTCCAAATTATTGAAAACTCAAGTTCAATACTCAGCGCATGCCATTTCACAAGAAGGAGAAATTGTGGGCCTCAAAAATCTCAAGGCCATAATGGATTGGCCTATTTCAATGGAAACCAAAGTATGTAGCCATTTTTTAGAAACTCAATAAACTACTCACATGTGCACCTATTTTGAGAATTACAGATCGAGAGAAGGACTTTATAGTTTGTATAGATCCTTGTAAGAAAGGACTAGGTGGAGTCTTGATGCAACAATGACAGGTGATTTTTTATTATTCAAGGAAGTTGAATGAAAATAAGAAGAATTATGTTACTCATGATATATAGATTGTAACAATAGTGGACACCTTAAATTGCGGGGGAACTACTTGTTTGGGATAAATTTTGTGTTGATGTGAGATGAAATACTTTTTTGACCAACCCAAGCTAAATTTTAGAAAATTCAAATGGTTGGTTTTCATTAATGAAATCAATTTTTCAGATAAATTACATTAGAGGCAAGGAAAATACAGTAGAAAATGCACTTAGTAGAAGTCTACAAGTGGCTCATTTGAAAACTATGAGTACTTATTAAGTTGAATCAAGGAATGGATCAAAGAGGCATTGATTCAAGATTAGAATTATGGAAACATGTGAAGGAATGTTTGCAGAAGGATATAGAAGTATCAATGAGCAAGACCTACAAGTTCACCGATGATGGTATGTTGTTGCTCCAAAACATAAAGTATGTGCCTTATGTAGCTGAATTAAGGAAGCTCATTATGGATTCATTTCATAAGAGATCTTACTCAAGTCATCTTGGTTATTATAAAATGATAACAACCACAAACAAAATGTATTATTGGCCAAGATTGAAGAAGGAAGTTGTTTAATATATTGCAAAGTTCCTAGAATGTCAACAAGTCAAAGTAGAATATAGGCACCTAGCACAATTTTGTTGACAGTATCAAATATTATGACAACACTAGGGGATCTCCTCAGTGTAAAGTCCCAACTAGACTTTATGTCATTTGGGATAGGAGTCCCATCAGGTTTGCAGGCCTAATAGCGGCAATGTGTGTGCTTTGTTCTTGGATATTGAATGCAAAAAGATAAGTGTGAGACTAAGTGTACTATTTCAAAATAATGAGCATGAGATCAAATCTCCATTGATGGTTTATGGAACATGACACCAAAACACGAAAAAAATAGAATGAGAAAAATTGTCCCTTAATAAAGAATTGGATAGTTGAGACTAACTAAGACATACATAGGTAGGAAAGTGTTAGAAACCAATTGAAAATTAGTTTACAATCAATTACTAACATTTACATGGAATGAAGAGTAAATTTTCAAAGCAAATATATGATTTACATTAAAAAAAATAGTTCCTTAACATGAAACCAATATATAGACATGCACACATACATGATTGGAATACCAATTAGATAATATAAACAACAAAGGAATGCAGGGGAACTGTAACAACCCTGGTGAAAATTCCATGTAATAAAAGTTAATAAAGCAAAAATAATAACCATAGTTGATGGGACACTTATTCCAAGATGAATGTTGGGAAAAATCATAGTGATGGGGATCACTAGTGGTTCATTAATGGCTAAGGAAATTATGAAAGAAAATGGTAAAGGCTTTGGAAAGGAAAAATGGCATTTTGGCACATTTATTTATGAAAATAATGGAAATTAGGAGAAAAGGAAGGTGGAAGGTCACAGGTTGCATGTGAGGAGGAAAAGGAAGGAAAATAATGGAAAATGAAGAAAATAGAAGCCTAATTAATAAAAAGGCTTCTAAATATTAGTACACAAACTTTTGTTGGTTCAGCTTTTGAGTTTTCTCTCTATTATCTCTCTCTCATACTCTTGGACACTTAGAGTTTTCTTTGCGCACTCTTGGAGGGGTGTGGAATACTTAGATTTTTTGAAAAACAAGGAAAAGCAAGAGTAGGAAAGCATAAGAGGACATCAGGATCAACATCTACAATGGGTTTTCTTGCATGTACCAAGTTGCATGTATGTATTCCTCACTAGTTTTTGTATGCCTGGCATATGCATGTGGTTTATTGGTTATGATTAGTCATTGGCATGGAGGATTGCCTAGATCGACAATGGATTTTCCTAGCCTTTCCATTTTATGGATAGCCATGGTGTAGTGCGTCCACTTCTTTGTTTTTTTGGATTTTTCGCATGTTTTCTTTAACTTGGGTTGAGTTACTAGTTCCTGGAAGCCCTGGTCAGACAAGTTCTCTGAAGCCCTGTAACAACTTGGGTTGAGTTACTAGTCCTGGAATCCTTGTTTGGAGAAAAACTCTGGAAACCCTTTGTGGGTTGAGTTACTAGTCTTTGAATCCCTATTTGGACAAATTCTTTGGAAGCCCGGTGACAACTATGGGTTGAGTTACTAGTCCTAGAATCCTTGGTTGGAATAAACCCTTTGGAGCCCTAGAAGGCCTGCGTAGAGACTAATCTGATGATGGTTTTGTGATGTCCAAATATGAGGTGGAATCATTGTTTGATGGATTGAGGTAGTTTGGCCTTTGGAAACCTTGGATGGTTTTTATTGATGTGTTTCACGATATGCCACATTCATGCTTGGAATATGACATAGAGGTGACTTGCCGAAGAGATATATGACTCAACCATGTCTATGGTTAGGTGGTTCATGGAAGTCCCACAACTAGTTGGCCTTTGCATCATTAATATGAGGTTATTTCTTCTTGTTGTTTGATGAGTATTATACTAGTTTATATGTGGATTATATGGTTGTTGTTTCCTTGGTATTTATGTTGTTATTATGTTGGTTATGCACATGTATTATGATAGTGGTTATCTATGGATCTCATCATGTTTTAAGTTGTAAATGAGTGAAAAATGAATCAATGGCCTAATGGATGAAACTACAGCTAATGTGTTGAGGCATCAATGCTTCTTAGTGATTCTCAGATGTGTATGAGACCCTTATTCTCAAATCTATTGTTTAAACATGTAGATTACATATTTGTGAAATGTTTGATGAAATGTTTGTCATGGCTAGTAGGGGTCCACTAAATTCCTTGTTTAAGTAATTTCATTTGTATCATTGTTCTATTGTTATCTTTCAGTTATGGAAGTGCCATTAAGTTATGGGTAGTGACTTAGGTTCTGATCTTCAAAAAGTGGTTCAAATCCCATAGATGCATGCACAACATTGGGCAGAAAAGTCCCTCATTGCATGCATACCCATATTGTGGGAGTTTTTGGAGTCTCCTAGATGCATGCTTGTTCATATCAAGGGAGCGTTCATGGGTTTAATGGTCTAAAAACCTAGCAGGACCCAGGGGCTAGTAACCTGAGTGGTTGGGATGGTTCCTGGGAGTCTTGTTGCTAATGTGGAAGGTTTGTATGGTGTTCTTGCATCGGTTCCACTTCCTTAAGGTGACTTAGGAGGTCGAATCATATCATATTAACTTATCATCACAAGTTTACTCCAGTTGGCCAGTTACTTGGGTAGATGTAGGAGGACGATGCTACAGAGTCGTATCAGAGCATGGTTCACCCCTTAGACTGGATGGGTTGTGTGTTGGTAATGCATTCATGTCAATTTCATGCGTTTCTTGTGTTATAAGACCATGTTCTTGTTGCAATTGTATGGTATGGGTTATGCTTGCAGTGAGGTCACCATGGGAAGTTGATGAAACTGTTGTGGTGTATGTCATCATGAGTGTATGGTTAGTATTCATATGTGGTCAAGTTTACAATGATGTGGTTGTTGTTGCCATGCATGAGGTCATGGTATGTGCAGTTGATATGGTCATGCATTGATGACTGGACTCTAGCTAGGATGATGATTGTAAGGTTATATTCTTATGTTTTATATTTCTATATACTTTCATGATTATGTTATACATGTATTACACTAATTTGTTAATCTTGCAGATGAGATATCCTCCCTAAACTATGCTAAGGTACATTGGTTTATTGCGATTTGGTTTAGCTCACATCATATACCTTGTAAGAACAATATCAAATATTACTAGCAAGATGGTAGACAATAGTTCCCAAGAATCTCCCTACGGATCACATGAGTAGTGTGGTGTTAGGAACTCTTCTGATTTCATAGACATGCTGAGAAGATTAAAGGTAGAAATAAGGAGTTGTAAGGTAGACAATGACATAATCATATAGGCGGAGAAGAAAAAAGAAAAGGTAAATGGAGTGATACTTCAGAGTTTGTCAGAATTACAGCAACAGAGACCACTTTGGATCAGCTACGAGTAGGAGGAAGAAAATAATGGGGCATATGGTAGTAGGTCTCATGGTGGTCACAGGTTAGATAGAGAGGACGCGATCATAGATGTCAGATCCTTGGACACTTTAGATAGAGGAGGTGATAGACACAGGTACTACACTAGTTTTGGATTTGATAGGCATTGTGATCATCATCATTATCATCCTTATAGGAGGAGTGGGGGGGGGATATTTGCCAAATGATTTTAATAAATAAAATCCATTTTCATTTGATGGAGAGATGAATAAATCACATGATGAGTAGGCATAGTTTCTTTGTATGAGGAAGTTATTCATGTTGCATGAATATTAAGAGAACATGAAGGTTGTAATAGCTACATTCAATCTCAAAGGTAAAGTAGATATTTGGTGGGAAGATGTGAAGAATTTTAGAGGTATTCAGGAGGAGGACTTGACTTGGAGTGAGTTCAAGAGGCTATTTCGAAAGAAGTATATATCATAGAGATACTTTAATGACAGGGAAAAATAATTCTATGAGCTAAATATGGGATTGATGACATATGAGGAGTACACTAGTGAGTTCTTGGAGCTACTAAGGTATGTGGCTTACCTAAAGGAAGAGAAGGCCAAGATTCAGAGATTCATTAGTGGATTATTGATTGCATTCAAATACATGATTGAGGTTGGTGAGCCTAGATCATTCAAGGCAATCTGAAAGCTAAAGCATTGCTATGAATAATTGAAACGTAGATTGGAGACTAAGTCAGACTGGAAATGTAATGATAAGAATAAAGTAAAATGGGGCAAGAAGTGAGAAAGACCTTAGGGTAAAGGTAATAAAGAGAATGCACTGCCATCTAACAATTTAAATGCATATGACGTAGGACAGGGACTTCGATATCAAAACAAGGATGTAGGTTGGAAGCCTATAGAGTGTTGGACTTGTAGAAAATGTCATTGTAGGAAAGATTTTCAATAGCATCAGGGTGGCATATGTAGATCTATAGTGCTCAGGAGGCACATATAGTGAGAGATGTTTGAAAAAGTATCCTAGGATCTATGCAGCTCTGGATAATGGATAGGCAAATCATCAGGGATCTATCATTGAGATGGATGGTAATATTTTTGATCAAGTTGTTTATATTTCTATTGAACTTGGATATAAGTATAGCTATATTAATCTTGAATTGGTGAATAAGTGTATTTTGGATAAAGAAGTGCATGTAGAGTCTTGGTTAGTGTAGTTGGCTACAACTACAAATAATTTGTAGAAAATCTGGTGCAAGTTAACCTGATAATGCAATATAAATCAAAGCAGAATACTATAACCTAATTCTACTATCAATTTGTGGAAGATTAAAGATCAAGTTGAATAATACGACTAGAAGAAAATGAATCAATGCACAAAACATGAAAATACTTTGGGGAAAGCCTCAGCTAAAAACTCCACTATCTGTATTATCATACAAGGTGGAAATAAATAGGAATTATACAAAGTCTTAGATCTCACAGCTAGCTACCTTTTAGTACAATCCTCACAGATGCTCATAGGCAATATTGGCTTCTCTCTAGCCTTCCCCTCTGCCCTCCAACCTCCTATTTCCTTGCGCTATTCCTCTGGGATGATTCTCCTTCAACCAAGTGGAAAACCAATCTCACACATTGTTAGAACTATGCAATCCTCAAGAAATGATTCCTTCACTGCATGCATGAGTTTTCTTTATAAGAAAACACATGCAACTGATAGTACATTGTCCTTGAATTTAATCTAAACTGGGTCTTTCTTAGAATAGGCATGCATGATTTTCTTATGAGGGAATCTTTAGTTAACTGGAGTAGCACTAGTTGAGTGCATGCATGCATCAACTGACTATTAACTCACCATTAGTTCCTTAAACAATTTGGAACTAATTTAACTGGACTTAACTCAATAAACTAAGTTAACTAATTAAAACTCAAATATAACTCAATCTTATCTCCTTGATTTAAGGGATAACTCTTGCATGACTTCAGAAAGACTTCTAACTTGAATTTCTCCAACTAATTAATTCACAATGAATTAATTAATTATTTCCAAGTAGTCGTTAAGACTAAATTCAATTTTAATTCACAATTTAATTCAAGGACAAATTAAAATGGAATATTCTTGTTGCCACATTTCAACATAAGTGAGTTCTTCAATGGTTAAGAGCTTGTACATTTGATTTGAATCATATGTCTACCTCAACACATTTGAATATATTACCATTGGGATCATATAGTATGTTATTGGGCATAGATTAGTTGTCCCTTCATAGAACTAATGTGGATTGTTATGACAAATTCATTGAGTTCTTGGACAACAATGAGGAATGAAGAGTTTTGTGAGGTAAAAAGAAAGAAACATTAGTTAGAATGGTGACAACTTTGTAGGCCAAGTGTAGTCACATGAAAGGGTGTGTGTTATTTGTAGTGCACATTTCTAGTGACAAAGGTAAGGAATTTGAGGATCCAAATGTTTTCATAAGGTACCCAATTCTATAGTAGTTTCTAGATGTATTTCCTGCAGATATTTGAGTGCTTCCACCTCATAGGGAGGTAGATGTTTTTATTTATTTGGCGCCAAGGGAAGCTATGACATCAAAGGTACCTTACAAGGTGAGTACATCTATCTTGGTAGAGTTGAAATTGCAATTGAAGGCAATTATTGATAGGGGGTACATTAGGCCCACCGTATCACCATGGGGCACACCAATATTGTTTGTGAAGAAGAAGGATGGTACTCTTAGGCTATGCATTGAATACAGGAAATTGAAAAAAGTGACCATCAAGAATAGGTATCTATTACTGAGGATTGATGACTTGTTTGATCAATTGAAGGGAGAAAAAGTGTTCTCAAAGATTGATTTGAGATCTAGATATCATTAGGTACGCATTAAAGAAAACAACATCTACAACACAACTTTCTGGACCAAGTATGAGCATTATGAGTTTGTTTTAGTTCCATTTGGTTTAACTAATGCTCTCACTACCTTTATGTGCTTGATGAATAGTGCGTTGTGTGGAGCGCTTGGAAGGTATGCTTTTTGAACAGCAATCTAGTGGTTTTCCAATAAGATTTCTAACCTTTTCTGCATTATAAGTCTAAAGAATATAAGGGTTTTGATAAATTGTGTGAGAATCGACAAACGAAGCTCAATCACCAATAATTGATGTTTTCTATGCAGAAGGACGCAGAAACAGGGGATCATCGAGCAAAAACAAGAAGCGAAGGGAAAGCAACTGCTGTCCCATCGATAGGAAATCGGATGCGGACAAGATCAAGTAAAATTAGAGCCGAATAATCCAGGAAAAGAACGCAGGACACTGAGACGGAGAATGCAAGAAAGGAAAGAGAAGAACTGAACGATTAGCAAATCCCTCAGGATCTCTGATCCTGAGGGATCGCTGCTTTAGCCTATCTTTTGTATCTAGATATCTCCGTCATTTCTTTTATATAAAGATACCACGCCATCGAGCGTAGGGGATTATTATTGTAATTACATGATTCAGAACAACTTTGAGCATTAAGTTTTGCTAAGACCTGATTTTGTGTACCTTTGTTAATGCAATCAAAATAAAGGACTTTGTGTTCACTTCGTTTCTGCATCTGAAGTAGCTTTAAGTGGTGTACCATTGGTAGCCAAGGGCCCAGCTCCGACGGTCACTCGCTGTTGTATCATACGGTGATTGGTGTGGTTTGCTTATCTCTTTTGTTTCAGTAATCTGACATATCTTTTATATGATAGACTATGCTTCTTAGTTAATATCTGAATCTGAATAAGTTCTCTAACTCACGTCTCTGTGTTACATAAAGTGAATCTATTCGAATGGCATCCATTTCTATATCAAGGTATTAGTATGAATGGTATCATTATTGGATTCATATAAAATAAGTGTTTGCGAGGCTTGAAGACAATATCACTTTGTTCAGAAATATTGTCACATCATACGTTACTCTCGGATTGTTGTAATAGTTTAGAACATGTACATCCATTTGAGTTTGCTGTTCCATTTGAGTTTACTGTTCCATATGATTGACGTTTCCTGTTTATGATAGTTTGCTGTTCCATTTACTTATGCTATTCCATTTGATGACTACTTTCCCATTTCATAACTGTTGTTCCATTTACTTATGCTGTTCCATTTGATTACTGCTGTTCCATTTCATAACTGCTGCTCCATTTACGTTTGCTTATCTGCCTTTGTTGCTTTCGCGTGATAGCAGGCCTAAGGCTGTCGTGAGCCCAGCAAGACGCTGCCTGACTCCCAGACCTATAAGTCCATGCTTTGGTTTCTTTTCTTTATCAGTTTCTAAAGGGAAGGGGTTATGGTTCCCGTACCCCTTGACTGATCAATTGCTTTGTGTGATTTTATCTTTTTGAGTTGGTTTTAGTTACAGTTTAGTTGTCTGTTTCCTTTTTAATCTTTAGAACCGCGATTTACTACCGAGCATTACTTGGGCAAAAACGCCTCGGATGAGTTACTCCTTTTTGAAAAGAACAAAACGATCCGGATTTTATTGACTCTTAAATAATGTGGGAATAATTTTGATGTGAGAGACCCTATTATGCTCTACATTTTTTTGGCGCCGTAGCCGGGGAAGGGGGAGTAAGCCATTTCTTTATAGGAAAGAGAAGTACGTGCGGCAAATTTCCTGCTAAGTGAGGGGGTTGGATTTTTAACAAAAACGGAAGGTAAGAAACCTGCGGTACGGGAGGGCATGTATAAAAAGCCCTGCTCCACCGTCCGCCCTCTCAGTAGAATTGCTGGTTGATAGGATTTGGTAGCTTTCCTAGAGTGTATGACTAAGAAGAAAGAAATAGAAAAGAATATCAAACTTCCAGTTAAAGCCAAAGGACCGGTGACCCTTGGTAGGACAACTTTTATAGACGAAATCTACAATAAAACTGAATCTCAGCTGTCGGTAGGCTTTAGAAGGGATAATTCTAAGCAGCCTACCAGTCCCCTTCAGGCTACAACATCACCATCTGGAGCCTTTGCTGAGATCCACAGCCAGACTAATGAATAGGACTATCAAGAAATTGAAAATTCTGTGACAGAACGACTGCAGGAAGGGAACTTAAGTAACCTTTGTGAAGGAGAAGGGGAAACAGGGGAAATAGAGGAACCAAGGTCTCCTTCTAGGATAATCCGACTGTTAAATAGTACAGATAAGGAGAGCACAGCTAGAATTAATATTGAAGGCACTCCATTCCCTCAAATAGAGATTCCAGCTGTAGAAATTCGAGATAAGGGAAGCGTCGTTAAACCAACCCCTGCCACCCAACTTAGGAACACCCTCCTAGAAATCCCGGAAGGATATTGGCACGTATTTGATCCCATGGCGCAGAATCAACCAAATACCCAAACCTCTACCTTACAATATCCTATAGTAGACTTTACTATGAATGCACCGATGAAGGTAATTCCGCTTCAACACATCCCAATGTTTCATGGACTCACATCAGAAGACCCTGATGCATTCTTATTCGAGTATGATGTGTTATGCAGGGGGTATGATTACACCACTGACCCCCAAAGACTCAAACTGTTCCCCTCTACTTTGAAGGGGGCAGCTCTGAGATGGTTTATGGGTTTAGGTGGTGGAGTCATAAACAATTGGGAAGAGATGAAAGAAGCATTTCTCAAGAAATATCAGGATTATTGTAGGTCAAGGGAATTGGAGGATGAGATTTTCCAAATGACGGCCAAACCAAATGAAACCTTAGAAAAATATGTGGAACGCTTCCAATACAATTTACAAAGATCCCCCTATGCATCATTACCTCTGCCTGACAATGTGTTGAAAACTGCATTAATTAGAGGTATGAAAGAACAGTGGATTGAGACATTGAATATCATGGGAAAAGGGGATATTTACCAAGAAAACTTCGCTGATATTATTAAGTTATGCATCAGGAGTTCAAGGGGTAGCACAAGAATAAAACCAACAGAGTATGACCGGTTTATTAGAGATAATAAAATTTGAACAGATGGGGTAACACGTGTAGAGCTTGGGAATTTATTAGAAAATTTTAAAACTGATATTTTAGGGACATTAACTACACAGCTTGATATTGTGCAGGCTAGACAAAAGCAGATGGAGGCAGAACAAAATCTGGCAATTTTTTGCCCCTGATGCAGAAAAAAACACAGCCACAAGGAATGTCCACTAGATTCAGTCCAAGCATGTGTTATTTGCACAAAGGATCATCCTACTGAAAGTTGCCCCTCACTCCCCAGACTGAAGGCAATATACAAAGAAGCAGAAGAGGAACCAGAGCCTGCATACTTTGTTAACCAACGTCGCCAATGGTAGCCTAAGCAACCAGTTATGTTTTCGGATCCAACCTCTTCCTTTCAGCCTCCACAGTATAATACTCAGCAATATGGTATATGGAAAAATCAATCTGCACCCCCATTTTCAAATTGGCCATCACAACCATTTCCCTCTTCAAACCCATGGATGAATCAAGCAAACCAATTCGCTTGGCCAAATTTTCCTTATGCCCCACCACACTGGCAAA
>APFE030628802.1:0-16339 GCA_000404065.3 Pinus taeda
AACAAAGAGGCACGGTAAGGTGTGATAAGTTTCGAACCATTGGGCATGGAGTCACAGATTGAGGCATGCGAGCATTTTCTTGGTCACAAGGGGACACGGAGCGGGATAGCCACATAGGATACAATTCTCTGTCTGCTAAAAGTACGGAGTGAACATTAGGGATGAAAGGCAAAGGAGAATCATTTCATCATGCTGACAAAGAGGAGAAGTGGATGAGTGGGATCGCGGAGCAGTTAAGAATTCCTAAGAAATGCAGTCATATGTGAAAGAAATAGCGTAAACCAGATCGTTTAAGAATACAAGCTCATAACTGTTTCTAAAGAAAACATTAAAAAACGCAGAAATTGAACTTAAGGTGTATTGGAACAAATCTTAAGCTATTCTTTTTTCCTGCAATTTAGAAAGGCGGAAAGGTGGTAAAAAACAAAAAATAAAACAGAGGAGAGGAACACTTATTGGATCATGTAGAAGCACATGAATTCCGTCATCATTCCTTGGCTAAGAGAAAACATCAAGCTGTTTTGCAATCCATGCTTTCAGCAATCTTTGATTATGGAAATTATGATAGTTACAGTGCGAGTCTCTGCTCGGAGAAAATGCTGGAAAGAAGATTGACCAACAACTACTACCAACCAACCAACCCCTCACAACATTGCTTAGGGTGGTATTTATAAACAAAATATCAGAAATACATCATTACAAGTGACCTTGACAGGTCTACTTAGAACTCTTAAAAAACCTAAATGCTGCTGGAATTAAATGCAAGTAAATCTTTTTGGCTTCGCTGGGGCAGCTGTATCGGAACAGGTGACGAGGTGGCCCTTGGGGAGCAGATGCGGTGCTGCTGGAGTGATTGTGCTTTGGGGCTGCAGTTCGGCTCTAATGTGAATTGAATATGCAATAATTATGATTTGAGAGCTTCAAGTAGTTTCGCCCTCTTTCTATGAATCTGCTGGAAGATATTAAATGTTATCCTGCTTCGGGCCGCTGCTCAAAATATTCGTTGATACACTTTTCCGCTACATTGATGGCTTCCGCCGTCGACTGATACTCTTTGACACACTTGATGCCTAATGATTTGATCTGATACACTTTAAACTTTGAGATTGATCTGCTGCTCTCTTTAAACCGGATCCTTTTGGCACGATCAGGTGATTTTCGGGCTTTTCGGCGCGCAATGGGCTCAGAAATCAGAAGATTCCCCGAAGATTCCTCAAAATGGCCTAATTCCCATAGCGATGAGCTCCGAAGTGCGATTTTTCAACCTGCACGAAGTTTTCGGCTTTTTGGCTGCTGACATAAGCAAGGCGTCGGCTGTACGGCAGAGGATGTCAGCTGTGGGTCCCTGGTACAGAGCGATGTGGTGAGATACTGGAGGTAATGTGCTGAAGAGACTCCGATGCGATATCGCGATATCGTGTCGGCAGGGATTAGGGGGGGAGGGGGGTAATTGGGTTGGACACTTGGTGCTTGCGATCGCCGATCGGAGATATCGCAATATCGCATCGGCGGAGACAGAGAGGTGAATGGATTGGACACTCGGCACTTGTGATCGCCGATCACCGATATCGCAATATCGCATCGGCGGGGAACTGATGGGTGATGACTTGCATGAAGATGAGAGTGCGAGGTTGCGATGTGAAACGGCTTTGAGGAGGAAAGAGCAAGTAAGTGGGTGTGAAGGGCATTCGAGATTTCGGAAGGGGTCCGATTACCTCAGAGGGATTTTGTACTTTGGAAGGAGTCCATTGTATCTGGGGGGTGGTTTTGGAGGTCAGGGGTTCTTGCTGAGTTTCACATAAAATGACCAATTCCCAGGATTTCTTATGGTTATTTTTCAACGAGGGGGAGGGATATTACGTAGGGGGATTTTACTTAATATTAATAAGGGGATGGGAAGAATAGGGAGTTAAATAATAATGTTAGTGGTTAATATGGAGATGGTGAGAAAGTGCTAAGTTCGGGAGAGCTTAGGCTGTTACAAGGGGATAGGACCATAATTTAGGAGAAGATATGGAACAACTTTGAGTAAAGCAGATCTTTACTCAAGCCAGTGTTAAGAAGATGATGGAACTTAAGAGGTGTCAAGCAGATCTTGACCTCTTTTGGGGAAGTTAGTTAATGATTGGGGAGAACAGAGAAGGGGAGTCAGTTATACCTCTTTTGAGCTTTTTTGCACATGAATCCTTTCTAATTATGTTCTGCATGATATGATACCTGAAAACCTGGAACTGGTCAGCAATTCAACCGCTTCAGAACTACCTACCCAGCCTACTTGCCTAGCATTTTTTCTTCTTTTGTTTGGGGGTGCACTTAGACTTGCAAAACCGTCATTCATTTTTCTTTTCATGCTTTCCTATCTACATACTACCCTTATTTCTTCCGGAGCCCAGATTAAGTTGTTGGGCTCCTCTGCTTCTCTACCTATCTAAGAATCTGCCAAGATTAAACTGTTTGGACAGATTTACAATCTCTATATTCTAAAACAGGAAATTTAAACCTAGGGAGACCAAGATTAAATTTTTTGGACCTCCCTTTAACTAAAAATAGCGATGCCGGGATAACTTTACAAAATTTGAAGGCAATTGGATGAACTTTGAAGTAGCCTTCTTCACTTGGAGACTGTTTGAGCAAATATGGAGCATTGCAGCAAGCAAAGTATGACATATTTGGCCTGTGAAATGCCAATCATGAAAAATGAATAACTTGCTGCAGAAGGAAGCTAACAATACAGACAAAGGTAAAGCACCTAAATCCGCTCACTATGTTTTGGCATAATGTAACATTGGAGTAAATGAAGATTTATATAAGGCTTCACTTGCTTCTTAGAAAAATTATTGGTTTCTTGATTCAGGAGCAACCTGCCACATGACTCATAGAAAAGAGTTTTTTGAATAATTTGCTGACAATGTATATGGAGCAGTATACCTTCCAGACCAACAAAAAATCAAGCAATCAGGGCTTGGCACAATCAGGCTTAAATTGCCTAGCCTTCTAGACTTTCTTCTACATCATGTTTTATATCTCCCATAGCTCAAGAGGAACTTGTTTTCCTTGGTCCACATCCGCCAGCAAGGTCACTCAATTCATATGTTTGATGGCAAGCTTGAGGTAAGAAAAGCATCTGACCACTCACTTGTCATGAGGGGAATAGAACAAGAAAGGCTTCTCAAGTTGCAAGGAACCTCTGCTCATACATAACATTTCTCATACAATTCTCATCATGAAGAAGGTACACTTCCATCAAGTTTATTATGGCATGCTAGATTTGGACATTTGAACTATGACAGTCTCCGCTTGTTGAAGAAAAATGGTGTTGTTGGTTTTCCTACAATTCCTAGGAAACTTAAGCAATGTGATGCTTGCATCCTCGGAAAGCATAACAAACATTCTTTTCATGATTCACATTCAAGAGCACATAGAAAACTTGAACTCATTCATTCAGATTTATGTGGTCCAATGCCTGTTCCTTCTGCAAATGGAAGCAAATATATAATGAAATTTATTGATGACTACACCAGAATGTGTTGGGTTTATTTATTGAAGAACAAATATGATGCTTTTCAAACAGTCAAGAACTTTCATAAATGCATTGAAAATGATGCATAATCTCATATTGGGTCTATTCGCACTGATAATGGAAAAGAATACACATCAAATGAATTTGAAAACTATCTTCGCCAACACGGGATCAAACATCAAACAATTGTGCCTTATAATCCCCAATAGAATGGTGTAGCTGAAAGAATGAATAGGAAAATTTTAAATATGGTACGATCCATGCTCTTCTTCAAAAATGTAAAGATAATGTTTTGGGCTGATGTTGTTCTATGTGCTACATATATAAAGAATAGATGTCCATCTAATGCTATTAGAAGCAAGACTCCATATGAAATGTGGTATGGACATGTTCCTTCAGTAAAGCATCTCGGGGTCTTTGGTTCCATCTATTATTCAAAGGTACATAGAAGCAAACATGGTGCTAGAAGTCGTAAGTGTATCTTTCTGGGGTACTCAAACACCTCCAAAGCATACCATCTCTATGATGAAGTAAATAAAAATTTTGTTTTATCTAGAGATGTAATTTTTCTTGAATCATCCAAAACTGACAATGTTGTTGAGCGGCAACTTGATCGCCTGGATAGATTCGCAAAAGAAAATTCATTTCAGGAATTTGGTAATCATATTCAACATCTTGAAGTGGGGATTCCTATACTAGATCAACATGTGGAATCTTCTTCTGAGGAACACTCTCCCCCACATGAAACTCAACAATAGATGATGCTTTAAGTGATGTGACTGATAGAATTGGGAGACTGAATCTTGATTTAGTCCCAACTCAATCAACGGAGCAGCCTGGACCATTTGAGAAAGGTCACCTAAAGTGGCTGACAAAGACGCTTGAAAGTTTTCATCTTGATGAGGTTGCAAAGACAGGAACTAGAAATTCAAACTGGCAAAATGGAGGTGATGTGGATGACTCTAATTCACCTGTTCATATGGATGTTTCTTATGATTGTGAATTGAACTTTTCTACAGATTTTGAAGAAACTTCCTTCAAAGAATATGCTTCTCATGATGAATGGAAAGAAGCGACACAAAAGGAGTATGATGCCCTCATAAAGAATGACACTTGGAAGCTAGTTGATCCTCCATTAGGAACCAAACCAATTGGCTCCAAGTGGGACTATAAGAACAAGTATAAAGCTGATGGCTCACTTGACAAGCACAAAGGTAGGCTTGTGGCAAAAGGTTTTGCATAGAAGGAAGGGGTCGATTATCAGGAGACTTTTGGCCCCATAGCAAAATGGGCTACCATCTGGACACTCTTTGTCCTAGCAGCTCAAAACGGTTGGAAAGTCCATCAAATGGATGTCAAAATTGCTTTCTTGAATGGAGATCTAAAAGAGAATGTTTTTATGTCCCATCCAGAAGGATTTGTTGTGAAAGGACATGAACATAAAGTATGAAAATTAGTGAAGTGCTTGTATGGCCTCAAACAAGCACCAAGAGCCTGTTATGGAAAACTAACTAAGCATCTTCTGAAACTCAATTTCAAACATTATGATCTTTACGATGCAACTTTATTTGTCAAGAAAGTTGGAAAAACAGTTGTATATCTTGTGGTATATGTAGATGATCTTTTAATGATAGGGAACAATGAAATCTACATTGCATCCATAAAGAAGGAATTGGGAAAAAGCTCTGCAATGACTGATTTTGGCTATGCTCATTACTATCTTGGTATTGAACTAACCCAACATCTGAAGTCCATATTTCTTTCTCAAAAGAAATACAATGGAGATCTGTTGAATAGGTTTAGCATGACATAATGCAATCCTCTTACTACATCAATGGAACAAAACTTAAAGCTCACATCTATTGAAGGAAAATAATTTGAGGATGAAACAAAGTACAGACAACTTGTAGGAAGTCTCAACTACCTAACTAATACCAAAGTAGACATTTCATTTGTGGTTTGGAATCCTCTCCAGGTTTATGCAAAAGCCTTGTGAGGGACATTGGTCTACTGCAAAAAGAGTTCTAAGGTACTTGAAGGGAACTCAAGACTTTGGAATCAAGTATACACAGGTGGATGACTTCAGCTTGATTGGATACTTTGATTCATAACTTGATGGAGATAAAGAAACTGGGGTATCTACTTCAGAATATGCTATGAGTCTTGGATCAGGAGTTGTCTCCTGAAGATGACGCAAACAATCAGTTCTAGCAAATTCCACAATAGAAGAAGAATACGTGGCAGAAGCTGAAGCAACAAAATAAATTGTGTGACTCAGGAAAATTCTTGAAGATTTGCAGCTAAAACAAGTACAATCAACTCCACTCATGATTGACAATACCTCTGCAATAAAGTTGGCCAAGAACCCAAAGTTCCATGATCAAACGAAGCACATCAATAATAAATATCCTCTGATTCAACATCATGTTGAGGCCAAAACAATCCATCTCCGTCATTGTTCCACTAATGAGAAAATTGCAGACATCTTCACCAAAGCGCTTGGAAGAGAAAAGCTTGAATGATTCAGAATGATGCGTGGACTCACCAACATCCCTTCAGATTAAGGGGGGGAATGTTGACACCTAATCATCAGGATTGGGTGAACATAATGTATATAAATAAATAAGTATTGTGAACAATCATCGAGAGATGAACTGAATAGTCTCTCCCTCATGTATATAATAAGGCCAACCTGAAGGAATAAACATACAAATCGTTTTTGCTTTGAGGAGTTAGTGCCTGGTGTGACAGAATATAATTGAAGTGTTATGTGAACTATGAGATTTATCATTCTAATGTTTCAATTCCAGAAATAATATGAGGTTGGAATATTTGTAAATTTCACTAATGTATAGATAGATAGATAAATAGATCAGCAGATATATAATTAGGTTCTATACATTAATTTGAATTTTTTCCTTGTTTATTTAGAAAATAATTAAATTAAAAAGAAATTTAAAAAAAATAATAATGAATTTAAAAAAAAATAAATTTATGAGTAATCATACCTAATGAAATTATAGATAACAACATTGTGCATTCTTCTACAAGAGGATGAAAAAACATTTATAACTTCTTTTTGATAATAAGTCTTGAGAATTCCATTGATTCAAATGTTGTGATCTATGTGTTAATTCATTCAATGAAGGTTAGATTTATACTTGAAAAAAATAATTGAAACAATTATAACTATAAATACCTAATTTATAACTAAATCCCTAATTATATAGAAATTACAAAGGATTACAACATTTCCTCCCTTAATCTGAAGGGACATATGACATACAAAGTAAAGATCTAAATTTTTCGAACTTTTCACATGGCAATGCTTTAGTAAATATATCTACAATTTTTTTTGATGTTTGAAAATGTGTCACATGAATTTTTTTTGGCCTCTAGATGATGTCGAATCAAATGATACGTGGTGTTGATATGTTTTCTTCGATCATGAAACTTTGGATTCTTGGCCAATTGAATTGTAGAAGAGTTGTCAACAAATAAAGGAGTTGAAGAATTTTTTTTTCTCCTGCAAATCTTCAAGTATTTTCCGAAGCCAAATGATTTCCTTAGTGGCTTTAGGTGCTGCAACATATTTGGCTTCGGTGGTAGAATCAGCATGAAAAGATTGCTTGCATGATATCCAATTGATGGTTTTTGATCAAAGATTCATCAGATAGCCAGAGATAGAGACTCCATTCTCTTTATCTCCATCAAAATCAAAATCTCAATAACGAGTAACCTGGAAGTCTAAAACATCGGTATATTTGATGTTATAAGTTTGGCTTCCTTTTAAATATTTTAGTACTCTTTTTGCTACTACCCAATACCGCTCACATGGATGATGCATAAATCTGGAAAGTATTCCTACAAAAATGTTATATCAGAATGAGTAATAGATAAATAAATCAAACTTGCAACAAGTTGTCTATACTTTGTTGGATCTTCAAATGGTTTTCCTTCTTCTGCAATGAGTTTCAAATTCTACTCCATTGGTGTGGCAACAAGATTATAATCGATCATACTATATAGGTTCAATAAATTACCAACGTACTTCTTCTAAGAGATGAAAAGATGTTGTGGTTTTGATCAACTTTAATTCCAAGATAATAATGAAGTAAACATAAATCCGTTATATCAAAAACATTTTTCAATTCCTTCCTAATAGATGATATATATTCATCATTGTTTCCTGTGATCATCGAATCGTCAACATATACAACTAGATATACAACTGATCTTCCAACTTTCCTAATGAAAAGAGTTGCATCATCTAGGTAAAAATGTTTATAATTTAACTTTAGAACATGTCCAGTTAAATTCTAATACCATCCTCGTGGCACTTGTTTCAAACCATACAAAGACTTCGTTAGTTTGCAAAACTTTTGTTCTTTACCTTTAATAGAAAAACCTTTTGGTTGAAACATGTAAACATCTTATTTCAAATATCCATTTAAAAAAGTTGTTTTGACATCCATATGATGAATTTTCCATTCTTTCTGAGCTGCAATAGCAAACGAAGATCTAATAGTGCCCCATTTAATTGTAGGAGAAAATGTCTTTGTATAGTCAATACCCTCTTTCTATGCATATCCCTACACTACAAGTCTTGCCTTGTGTTTTGTCTTGTGAACCATCAACTTTATAATTAGTTTTATAAATCCACTTTCATCCAATAGGTTTGATACCAACATGGGGATCCACTAACCTCCATGTGCCATTTTTTATGAGAGCATTATATTCCTTTTGCATTGCATCTTTCCACTAATCATAACTAGTAGCTTCTTCAAAACGAATAGGTTCACAATCCATAGAAAAGTTAAATTCATAATGAGAATAGTTAGCTCAGGAACTTATAGTCTTAAAATCATCATATTCATTCAAAACATCTTGAATACAGAATGATATTTACAAATGTTGTGTAGGAAGTTTCTCCTCTTCTTTATTTGTCTCAACTCTTGCAATTTATGTACTTGTCGACTTTGTTGTTGTTCTTGTCTCTATCATGTTTGTAGAAATGCTTGCATCAACCAATTTCTCATTAATAGCAGAATTTCATCATTGAGAGAAGGAAACTCCACAGGGTAATCTAATATAGGTATCCCCCCTTCAAGATCTGGAAGTATATTATCTTATTCATAATAAAACGTTTGATGAACAAACTTTTCTATTTGATTATGTTTTCTATCAACAGCGAGGGAATCTTTATCAGATTCAAGAAAAAATATATCTCATGATAAAATAAATTTCTTGTTCTCTTCATCATATATTCCGTATGCCTTAGAAGTCATAGAATACCCTTAAAAAACTACATTTTCTGCTATGTTCACACAACTTAGTCCTATGTTGTTTAGGAATCAAAGCATAACAGTGGAAACCGAAAAGTATGAAATGTTTAACAACAGGAAGATGATTATACAACATTTCATATGGAGTTTTTGTGTTAATGATAGAGGATGGGAACCAATTTCTAATATATGTTGCATAGAGCATTGTTTCTTCCCAAAACATCAATTTTACATTCTTGAAAACATCATCGACCTTACCATATTAAGCAATGTTATGTTCATTCATTCTGCAACAGCATTTTTTTGTGGATTATATGGTATTGTGGTCATCTATTTGATGCCATTCTCTAGAAAATATTTTTCAAAGACATGTGAAGTATATTCTCCTCCATTATTAGGTCTTATAGTACCAATATTTATTTGAGCTTCATTTGTAATCAAGAGATGAACTTTTTTAAAGACATCAAAAACTTGTGATTTTTCCTTAAGATATAAACCCAAACATCATCAAATAGTCATGGATAAAAGTTAGTATGTATTTGTTGTCATTCACATTTGGTACAGACATAGGTCCACATAAATCAGAGTGTATGAGACTTAATTTTCTTGTAGATGGAGAAGTCGAATTATGAAAATATTGTTTGTGATTCTTGCCAAATATACAAGCTTTACATGGGGTCAATTTTCTGGGTATTGTTGGAAGTCATTTAATGCCTTGCTATCTCATAATTCTAATACTTTCATAATTAATATGAAAAAAAAGTGCATGCCACAATAAATAAGATGAAAAAGTATCATTTTGTTGAACTGAATAACTAGTGTTCAATGTAATAGATGACACACCATTCAATTTCAACAATTTATCTTCTTCTACACCATTCATTACAGTTTTATTGTCAGTTTCTCTTCGAACTTCCACTTTACCATCAAATATGTGGATGGAATGTCCTTGTCATCTTATTTCTACAAGAGATAATAAATTTCTTTGGAAGTGAGGAATGTAAAGAACATCATTAAAGTATAATCAGAAAGTCCAGGAATTTTTAACTGAATAGAACCAATCCCCAATGGTTTGATTTGAGACTTATTCACAAAATACACTACTCCATCAATATTATCACTAAATTGTTTAAACAAATCTCTTCTAAACGCCATATGACAAGTGGCACCTGTGTCTAAAATCCAACTATCATGTCATGAACAAAAAGAGGTGCTAAATATATCTTCCATATGAAAATTACAATGAGCAGCAACATAATGTGCATTCTCAGAAGTCTGTCCTTTCTCTGGAATTAGATGACCTTCCTTTTCAAGAGTTTGTTCTCTTCTTCCATTAATTTTCTCCCATGGAATTCTACAACTTGCAGTTCTATGTCCAATTTTACCACATCTAAAGCATTTTACAATTGTTTTATGAGGAAAAATTCTTTGTCTACCATTATGTTGTCTATCTCCATGAAAATTTCTACCCCCACCCTCTATAATTCTTCTTGCCTTGACCTTCATTACCCTTAGTATTTCTGTCAAATTATTTTTGAGGTCTTTGGTCTTTTTGAGCAAGAAATAGGGGTTCAGTGTTAGAATTATGTGATGTTTCGCTTCTCTCTTTTTGTAATTTTCCTTACTAATATATCAAAATTTAAATCTTTTAACTGACCACTAGCTTGGAGAGATTCCAAGTACTGTGAATAACTAGGGTAAAGAGATTTTATAAAGGCAATGAGTAGCAGATCAACTTTAAATCTAGTAGATTCAATTTAATGATTGATGGCTTTAATTAAAGAAGCAAGTTTTAGAGAATCATTTTGTTTCATTTCCAAATTAAAAAACTTCAACAATAACTGAATTATCTCCATTTCAAAATGTGAATCATAAAGCTCTTTTAGTTTTCTTATGGCATCATATGCTATTTTATATTGAGAAATGTATCTTCTTACCTCCTCTGAGACTGAAGTGGAAATTAAGGCATAGGCCTTTTTATCCTTACTTTCCCAGATTTCTAATTGTTTCTCCTCGTGAAGCTGATCTCATGAATTTCCTTCTTTTCCTTCACACATTCCATCTCATAGATCATTAAAAATAAGTGTATTTTTCACCTTCGTGAACCATTCCTAGTATTATTCCTTTCCGGATAGAACAATCCCAATTAAAGATACCAAAGAGCTCATCTTTTTCTTGAGATAATGAAAAAATTCTTAAAAAGAAATTGTTATGATTCCAAAAAAAAAATGCTTTAAAAAAAAGTTGTTTCAACCATTACATCATAAATTTCCTTCTTCTTTTTTTTATGAAATATTCTCTGTATTCTCTTACACATTCAATAGCCACCGATCTGTCTCCTCCAAGGCATCGTATGGTGGTCTTAAAAAACTATTTACAAATTCGTCCATACTGAATATAGTGGGTTTTAAAACCCAATCGTTGTATATTTAAAAACTGCGAGAGCAGAGTCTCCACCAAGAACGCCTATACCAACGTTGAATCCACCAATGTTGTTGCACACACTAAAAGGCCCCTCCTCTACCAACGCTACTGACAGTTAAGTATTCACGTGAGCAGGCACATCTTCCTCATTGGTTTACAATAATGGAGGATCTACATGTTCTGGTTCAATGGAGTTTGATCCAGGCTCTTATACCACTTATAAGAAGTCTAGAGAATTCCATTGATTGAAATATTGTGATCTATGTCTTAATTCATCAATGAAGGTTACATTTCTACTTGAAAAAAAGAATTGAAACAGTTATAACTAAAAATACCTAATTTATAACTAAATCCCTAAGTTAAATCCTTAACTATATAGAAATCCTAACGGATTACATCACCTTTTAATTTGATAAAAAATTTAACATTAAATCATCTTTGATGAAAAATTTAACAATGAATCATCTGGTACTAAGATGTTGCATAGGTTTTTGTTATCCTTAGAGTGTATCAATCCCAAGCCCTAAGAAAGAGAAAGAGAGTATAATTATTGGAAAACTTTTAATCACACTTTTTAAATGCTGATATGATTACATCTAATAGATTTTATTGTTTTAATGGTACTCATTTCCAACCGTTTATCCTAAGCATGCCAAACACAATACTCGGCATCACTATTTTCTCTCAGGTTTCCTGGGATTTCCGGTACTTGAGAGATAATACAACCCCTAAAGCAGAAAGAGGGCGAACATTTCAAAACTCTAAACAGTTCCCCCCCCGCGAGGACAAAAATCTACCCTTGAAGTTGTGTCTACATTGCTGAATTCTAACTCTCAATGTATTGCTAAAAACCTAGGATATCAAGCAGTAGAGCTCTATATAGAATTTAATTTGTCCTTAAGTATCTCAATCAAGTTACATGATAAAGGTGTAATAGACTGATTGTGTAAAAGAGAGCTCGTAGTCATTTGTGTTTTACTATTTCAGCAAAATCTCATGTTATTGTGTTGGGTGATCTGTGTTGTGAATTTCGATATATAGCCTTTATTATTGCATCTATCTCCAAATCCCAATGATCCGATCATTTGTTATAAACTCTAATTTCGTTCTTATAAAGACTGAATCCACAAATCTTGGGTGAATTTTGTATATCAGTTCTCAATGTTATATCAAAGTTTCATTCTCTTTTACTAATAATAAAACATAACAATTTTCATTAATTTAATAATTTAGAATGTGTAGTATTTACAATAGCAAATTTTGTTTGGTTAATTGAGTTTTCTTAGATAGTTGAGAGAAATGATTAATATTTCTCACTCATATTTGATTCTCAAAAATAACATATTAAACCAGTAAAACACTATATTAAAACATTTCTTAAAAATAGATTTCTTCAAACAATATTATAGCAATTTCATGTAGATATTAAAATCAAAGAGAAAAACATTGTCATATGCAATATTAACTCATATTTTTATGCATGGCTTAGAAATAGATCACAACTCACTTGCAATATCACTGTTTCTAAAATTATGTACCAATATTTTAGTATCATACAAATATTTTCAGTGCCATACAAAGATGTAACATATCACTTTGCATGTTAGACTTATTTACCAGAAAAATTAACATTATCTTTGAGATTATGGAATCAGTGTTTCTAAAATTATGTACCAATATTTTTAGTATCATACAAATAGATTCAGTGGCATACAAAGACATAACATATCACTTTACATGCTAGGCTTAATTACAAGCAAAATTAGCATTATCTTTGAGATTATGTGTTTCTATATAGGTATTTTACAGAACAAAAACAAATAATATGCCCTGAATTTCATGCACCTACATTTCCATTGTCCATTTTCGCGCAATTTATCTTTTCTAAGTAGTCTTTCAAAAAGTTAACTACTTACAACTCAGAGCATTAACTTTTGGAGCTATCAAAGTATACTTACAGTTATGTTCTCTTTACTGGGAAACATTAACCTTTGCCTTTGGAATTAAGCTCAAGACTTGTAAGACCATTAAAATATCATCAGCTTTAAATGTCTACCATTTTAAACAAAACTCTTGTAAAATTCTTTTGGAAAAATATTTAGTTGAATCTGTGTAATTCGGTGTTTGCAAAATTAAGTTGGATACGTTGATACAGGGAATCAATTCCCTGAAATTTGTGATAATGAGATGATGACAAGCAAGAAGAAATGAAGAGAAAGATGAGGAGACAAGTAATCACACTGGGCCACTCTTAAAGTCACCCAACGAATTGTTTGGATCACAATACACGTATCTAGTGGACGAGTGGTATTTGTTATTAATTTTATGTTTGAAATTGAGAAGACTAAGAAAACTGTTCAATTGGTATGAGCATGAACTTTCCATATATCGACGAAAACTTCCATCTTTTAGGTTGATTTGTTGAAGTGAAATGCAAAATTATTGACCCCAACAAAATCAGTTAGTTATATGTAAAGATTAGTTAGTTAGTTATATGTAAGGATTAGTTATATGTAAAATAGAAGTTTTAAGTATTGTGTGCTTTGACAGTACTTTATATGGGTGAAGCCTATGCAGATCGAAATTCAAATCTTATTGAGTACAATAACATGCTGTAGTGGCAGCTAAAAGAGCAAATTGAAAAAAAAAAATTTGAATAATTCTACACTTTTGTAAATATGTATTTTTAAATTGAGTTGCTGCTTCTTAGATACGCAAAGAATTGGAAGATACGCGTGTGCTTCTGGGTCTGACATAAATCTCTGAAAATGAAGTTATGGGCTTTGGAGCTTTCGAGAACTTCCCAGGCATAACTGTTTTGGAAGTAATTTTGCACACGATGTAGGAATGTACATAAATTTATTCCTCCTTTCTAGTTAGTTGAGTTGTCTTTTAATTCAAAAATTGATTTTTTTCCCTAAATATTAATTAATTTTACTAAATATTTTTTAATATACATTTTACATATTTGTCTAAAAAGTCAAGACTTGAGTATTTTGTTTATATTTAATTTAACATGTTTATATATATATATACAAGAGACATCGCTATTTCCGTTCAATAAACTTATCTCGCAAAATCTCACTAAATTATATTAGTGTTTTTAAAACCTAGAGCTCCATCCCGCAACCTCGAATTGAAAATTATGGTGGAAGAGTTGTCACACCCTCATTTTTCTTGTGAAGTGAATGGTAAAGCAGTTTCCCCTCATCTAACAAATATTGAAGAGTTGATGGTATTCCAAAGTTGTTCCGAATGCTTTGCTTTAGGTTTTCCACTAAATCGAAGCCCCCTACTTCCAAGATAAAGGTCCTCCCATTAAATTTTTTGAAAAATATATGGTATTTTTTTTCCATAAGTCTTTTATGAGTCCTTTTTCTGCATCTGGATTTAAAAGAGTTCATCTGGATTTAGAAGAGAGTGAGAAAACCCACATGAGTGTGGATCCTCCTTGTTAACCATATATACTAAAAACTGCTCCTCCTGCGAACACCCATTCTGAAAAATCAACCTCTGCCTGCAAAGAATTATAAATTGAGAACCCTTCATGGGGCTGTCCACTTCCATCCCAAACCATGATACCATCTTTACCTAATCCACATCCGGATTTGCACGAAAAAAAAAACACCACGATTTTTCCATGCAAGGCATACAGCTGTGTAAACTGCAAGGGGTCGTTAGAAGAGAGTTGCATGGATCCAAATTGAGAAGGTTTCCTGTGGCCAAACGCCACCACAGATCCATACCTTGCGCTGAAGCACCTGGTTGCAAGAGAAGAGACAGTAAAAAAAGCACCCCAACCCCATGTCATACATCGCCATCTACGCTGGTAGCAAGCTCAGGAACGCCAGTGGATACAAATGAAAGTTTGAGGGAGAAAAACCTAGCACCCCGCATCGGCCCCGTGGCTACTAATTTGTCAACTCCATGTGATATGCATATTATAATTAATTTTTTTAAATAATGGTTTATAATTTTATTAATTAAAAATTAGAAAATAGGTAATAAATTAAATTGAATTAATTTATTATTTTATTTTCTTAATTTATATTAATTAGGTAACCCCAGTTATATGGATTATAATTTTATTAATTAAAAAAATCAGAAAGAGGTAATAAATTAAATTGATGATGATGATGGTGGGTAAAGTCCATTCAAACTTTGGTTTATTGGACTAAAAGAAATGAATTATTTAGTTTGATTTCAGATTTGATTCCTATTTTCAAAAAGCTTGGAGAGAAGCCTCCCGAGCTCAGTGTAATTTTCACATCTTAAAAGACTAGCAAGGTCACTGTTGCAACAAAGATTTTGAAACTCAGATCTAGTGTTGTTGTATGGGGCACTCTAAGAGGAAGTGATTTTCATGTGTTGTTGTACGGGGCAGTCTAAGAGGAAGTGATTTTCATCATAGATGTTCGTATTCTCACAAAGATGGTAGAACATTTCCATCCATGGTGTTTTACAAACTGCCCAATGACCCTGGAGCTCATGAGAGTTTGTTCTAATTTTGACTCTATTAATTTTCTTGTGTGAGTTAGTTAAAACATAGAGATACTTTTGATCTTCTAAATTGGGATTGATGACCTTCTTATAATATCTTAATTGGAATTAGACCATGTAAACTAATAAATACACTAATAAAAATATATTATTTCTTCTTTTTAAATAGTTATTTCATATTTAAAACTTAAAACTTTTGTATTCAAACACATATAAATTATAAAATTATTATTTTATTTTCAATTTTCGAATTAAAACATAAACTATGATATCTCCTTAAATTAGAATATAATTAACAATTAGTATATGGAGGAACATATGTATAAATAACAATTAGTATATGGAGGATAGATCTGTAAATAGCAAGTGAAACACCATGAAAAGTACGGCTATTTCTCGCTTATATTTTTGATATAATGTAAACTAATTGATGCCCTTGTTCGTTTGTGGGACCTTTCTTGGTTGTATAATAATTTTTTTTGGGACTGAAATAAGATATGAGGTAAGAAAAAGTTAACTTGTCAAATTTCAGGCCATATTTTCCCCGGAGGATTAACGTGTATTTTTTTAATTGAATATAAGTGGTAAAGTAATACAAAGTTGGTAAATT
>APFE030628817.1:1657-13660 GCA_000404065.3 Pinus taeda
CCCGCGTGGAGGGGTGTAAAAACTTCTTGGGGTATACATCTAGCTGAAATAGATACCTCTAAACAATCATGCTTCATACTCAACATCATATCCCTCACAAAGTGATATTAAACATCAATGTGCTTTGTCTTTGAATGGTAAGAAAGGTTCTTTGCCAAGAAAATTGCACTTTGGTTGTCACAGTATATCCTTATAGCTCATTGTACTAACCCCATATTTGAACACAATCTCTGCAACCAAACTGCTTCCTTTCTTGCATGAGTGGCTACCATGTATTCTGCCTCTGTAGTTGATAGTTCCACTACAAATTGTTTCTTACTCATCCAACTAACTGCACCTCCAAACAAGCTAAACACATACCCGCTTGTAGATCTTCTCTAATCTAGATCTCCAACCCAATCTGCATCAACAAAGCCACGTATATCCAAAACCCTGTCCAATCCTGGTCTTCCTTGGTAGCACAAACCATAATCACTAGTGCCACGCAAATACCTGAAAACCCACTTCACTATTGTCCAATGCACCTTCCCTCGTTTTGACATAAACCTGCTCAATACTTCCACTGCATGTGCAATGTCTGGTCTAGTACAAACCATTGCATACATCAGGCTACCGACTGCACTTGCATATGGAACAAGGCATCTTGGAGGTGAAAATTTGGAACATGTCGACCCTCCAAGAGTGTTTGGTATGTATGGTCGAATTCTGGGTCGATTTTGTAGAGAAGTTGCAAATCAGAAGTCATGTTCCCACAAGAGTTGAGCACGCTGGTTAACGCCATGATCGGTGGTCAACTGAGGCAATTTGCAATATTATTGGTGTTGCCCTTCTTATACTTTATATTCAAACGGAACTATTGCAAGTATGTAGACCACTTCTGATGGTGATCATTTTGAAATTTCCCTTAGGTCTGTATGAACTATAGGGGTCGGTGGTCTGTGTGGATGACCGTTCCCTTCCCCAAAATGTAATACTTCCATTGTCGGCAGGCCTACACATTGGAATACATCTCTTTGTCATAAGTGGGATACTTCCAGACTATGTCTGAAAGTGTCTCAATGTGATATGCCATTAGATGCCCATGTTGAGTAAGGACTGCCCCAATAGCATAGTTAGAGGCATCTGTCTTGACCTCATATGGTTGTTGCAAATCTAGTAATGCGAGCATGGGTGTTGTGCAGAGGTGAACTTTCAACTTTGTGAATGCCTTCTATTGGGATTCAAACCAAAAGAAATTTTCTTTTTCTCCTCCCTTGGTCACTTGACTCAAGGGCCAAGTGATATGAGAAAACCCCAACACGAACCTGTAGTAGAAGTTCGCAAGACCTAGAAAGCTGCGGAGCTCTGTTAGAGTGGTTGGAGATGGCCAATCCATAATGACTTGGATCTTGGATGGATCCACATGCACCCCCTGTTCATCAATAATGTATCCTAAATACTGAACTAGGGTCATGCCAAAAGTGCATTTCTCCAAATTGGCACATAGCTTATGTTGTCGCAGTGTTTGGAGAACCTGTCGGATGTGGTGGAGGTTCTCTTCCCAACCCTGGCTAAAGATCAGGATGTCATCCAAACATACCACTACAAATGAGTTGGTGAATGGCACAAGATGTCATCCATTAGCCCCATGAAGGTGTTGATGCCCCGAAAATCGTTACATCAACATCGGGGGATAACCACCCAGTCCGGACCTTAATACAGCTCCTTTTCCCTTTGGGATGGTGGCTCCGACCGGATATAATGGGACTAGTTTCCCAATAATGAATAAAAGGGAGTGAATGAATGATTGGTTTTCTAATAAGTGATAATAAATGGAGGATTTATTCTATGAATGAAAACGTAAATGACTATTTTATCTCGGGAAGCTTCTTTTCTTTAAGTGCAACGTTTAATGACCTGTGTTTGCTGATAGGCATATAGATGACACTATGCAATAAACAAAGACATTCATTTTAAATGATAATTGCTTCATTCAAATAGCTGAACAAAGTAATTGATAAAACAATATTACACTTCTCCTTTATATTACCGATACATGCATGATTGAGAGAGTAGCAAACTGTAAACATCCAATAGTGGAAAGCATAAAGTTTACTGTTTAGAACACATTCACATATTCAATAATAGCAAAAATGACCAAACAACAATTCACATAAAAGGAATAAATTCAGAGATAGATAATAGTACCATATGAGCTGCGAATTATTCCCTATGCCAATTGCAATTTGAATTCCTTCTTCCGATTCAGAAATACTTTTAAATAAGGGCAATAGTGCACATTCACATCAAAGCTTCATTATCAAAATTTGGAAAGATTGGTCTAGTTTTCATAAAAGAATATGCCTGAAGTACAGTAGTGCAACTTCAGGCTTAAGTCATATACAAATAATTACGACCCTTTCTAAATACATGAAAGGGTCTATAAATACTAAACTAAGCTAACAAACTACAAAATTAAAATGCTACTAAATTGGTATAATCCGATCTTAAATATCTCTCCCACATTGATCTGGTAATCGACAACGATGATTCATCCTTCTGGTTGTTTTCCCTTTGTCCTGAGTTGGCATATTGCCAGCATTGGATCCACTTCTTGAGGGCAGCTGAGACGAGAATTGATTTGAGCAGCATAGGTGGCATCATGTATATCGGGAATGATACACTCGATTGCATCTGTCAGGCATTTGAGGGCAGCTCTCTGACTGTATGGTTTTACTAGGAACAACCAATAGGTGTCCCAAGTTAAAATTTTAATTCCTGAGATCAACCTCCCATTCTTTTCTAGCTCTTGGTTACATGGCTACTCCAATGTCTTGGCTGATAATAGTTTACCTGGTGTACATTGAGAAATCATGTTAGATAAATAGAGAGTATTATTGATCAAGTCAATTAAATTGCCCGTAGATAACTTGCATCTAGAAACAACTCTCTCTGCTTTCATTAATTGGGACTGCCACTCTGTGAATAGGATTTCCTTATGGGATTCTAAGATCTTGGGCAAGTTTGTTGCTTGTCCCTCATTAGAGTCCTACCAAGTAAGAAAATCTGTCAAAGTGTCATCGGCTTGCTATAAATCCTGCCTGGCATCAACTAACTTGTCTATTATAGATGTTTTTATGTCGCACAGAGGTTCAACTTGGGCGATTTCATGACATAACAATCTTATTTGTGTTATTAATGCATTGTTAATTTGCATTTCCTCTGCTCTGAACTCGACAGGCTGGGGAAGACTCTTGAACCTTTCTACTTGAGCTGATAATTGAGCAATTTGCTCATCTTTTGTCTTTGCCATATGTTCATTCATCGCCTTCAACCTTGATAATGCCTCTGATAGTTCCTTCTGTCTCTGGATTGCTCCCGAATCGCTCCTCTGCTTCTCTTCATGCAACTGTTTGTTGAGCTGGTTATTTAACTGTTGTTGTGTGGACAGTTGCTGTTGTAGCTGTTCTGACTTCTGCTGTTCTTCCGATAGCTGTGCTTGTAGAGAAGCAATCACTTGATCCTTTTCTTTCAACGAATTGCCTACCTCCGATGCCTTATCGATGGTGGCTGCCGAATAGGCACCGACATATTGAGATAACTTCGTCAGGTCATCGAAGGGGTCGAATTCTTCTCTCCATACCACATTGGTTGTTATTGTTTGTTTAGGGAACAGAGAAGGTTGATCAATCCTTCTCCTTTTCCACTATCACTTTATTACAGCCCTATGTTTTGGGCTATAGAAAACATCTAGTGGAGGAATGTCCTCCACCTGCAAAATAATTTGATCGGAAGGATTCTTCGGAATTATTTCTACTACTGTAGTTGGGGGTAGACCGTTGGTTCCTTTGCTTGGAACCTTCATTGATGCTGTATCTTGTGTATTGGTAGCTTTTGATGTTTCAGCGTCCATTGAGGTCTCAAGATTGCCTATAATTGTATTAAATTGTTGCCATTCTTTGAGCAATCTTGGGTCCACTTGAGTATCAACATTCACCTCCTCGTTGCTCTGCTCCTGCTGCTTTTTCTGTTCTTCTTCCCTTATTCTCTCCTGTTCTTTCTTTTTTGCTTCCTCTCTGTCTTTCCTCTTTGCCTCTTCTTGTTTTTTCCTCTGTGCCTCTTCTTGTTCTAACCTCCGAAGTTCCTCCTGCTCTCTTCTCTAGACTTCTTCAAAGATTTCGGATGTAGCAGGAGGTTCACTGGTAAGCTGCTGCTCAGGCTCGCTTAACTGTATCATCGGGGTAGTAGCTAACTGTTTAGTCAATTTAGTGTTCCTAAATTGATGTCATTAATTGTCAACCCGGGGCTCGTAAGCTGATGAAGTGAAGGTGTACTATATGTACTTAAGCAACCTCTTAAAGTTTTTTGTCGTTTGGGGTGTTGTTTGTGGTTAATTTATCTTCCTAAGATGGAGTGATACATTTATAAACAGATGAGTGATGGTGTGTGTAAGGTGAATTCTAGATGAGTGAAGGTGTGTGATTAGTGGTTTCTAACTACTTGCTGAAACGGAAAACTTGAAGGAAATAAATGAATTAAAATGAACTGAAAGAAAAGAACCACTTTCTAATGGCATTAGACACCATTCATGCTGCTGCAAATAAAAGGTAAGAAAATCACTTAAAAGACCAATGATAATGTTTATCTCTTCCTAACTCTCTGCCTCTAACACATAGTACTGTGTAAGACACGATTAGGAAGTAGCTGAAAATAAGTCTAAGAAATGATGAAAATAAGAAAAATCTACTTTAAAGACTAGTTATAATGTTTTGCTCTTTCTAACTCTCTGCCTCTAACACATAGTATTATGTAAAGCACGATTAGAAAGTAGTTAAAGAGTAGTCTAAAAAGTACCCAAAGTCAGCTGCAAGTTATTAGTATTCTGATCTCAAGAAGATAAACAATTTATAATAAAGAGACCATTCATATGTTAGCAGACAGATTTGAGAAATAAAACTAAAAATCAGCTATGAAAATAAAGTAAAAGGCAACAACTTTAAATCTGTCAACTGAAACTACCACTAGATATAAGGAAAATACATAACACACAAGCAATCCCGGGTTAAAAACCTGCAAAAGAACAATGCTGATCAGCTGAAAATAAAGGCTGGAAATGAAATAACATGAAGGCAAACTATGCTGTACATATGTCAAGAAAAGGAAATGCTGAATGGAAATAAAGAAATGCTGAACATAAAATACTGTACAAGGCTAACATGAATAGGGGCCCTCCATTCATATAACCCAAATAAGACTCAAGGTATTGAAAACTTCAGAACAACACTGCTTCTATTACTCCATGTGCAGAAAATCACAGTCAAGAGTGCTAGAACAGCACTATTAAAACAGAGTCTTGAAATGCGCTAAAATTATAACCAGTTCATAAAAACACAGCAATAATAAAGTTAAATAAGCGTACGTAGACGCAAGTTTTTATAGGCATCTGAAAGATAGCCTAATGCGTATAGCTAAAACTGAAAAATAACTGATTGTCATGCGTAATAAAGGTTTAATTAACACGTCATAAGCCTGCGTGGATAGTTGGAGGTTCTGGTCGTTATGGGCATTGAATCCAGAGTTGGATTATGTCTCCCACAACCTGCGTAACACGGACAAGTCACCGTTTGGATTGACGTGACCCAACAGCTTACGCATCACCGTTAAGCTGCCTTTGTTGACCGTAACTTGACCCTTGTTGACCGGAGGTGCAGATGACGTGGATGGCTGAACCAATAGCACAGGAACCTCGAGCACCTTGATTCCTAAGTGCCCATGTGGCTCATTTGGAAAAATGACACGTGGAACCTTGAGATTAACAAAAAGGCTGCGGAATCACCAGATAGCTGCGGAATCAGCAGATGGCTGCGGAATCGGCAGATGGCTGCGGAATGCCTGTAAATATGTCAAAATCTAAACAAAACAGTCACACATTAGCAAAGCTCACTTGATCATGCTTAATGACATCTAATGTAATGATCTGGGTGGTTTTACATTGAAAATGAGGCAAAAGAGAGAGGTAAGTGATGAAAAACAGTAGGTAATAGTGGATGGTGAGGTGTAAGTTAGAGGCTCTACACTAACAAATCTAGAGGCAGAGTTTGCAACCTATGCTCTCTAAGTTTATTAAATTCTGCTAAACCGTCATCACGGTATCTCATTCTAGCTAGTTGTTGCATCTGGAATATTGACTCGTTGGAGGAGAACAGGTCATCAAACTCATCTTCCTTATGCTCAAATTTAGTAAGCTTGGCTTGATCTAGAGCATTATAGATGACTTTCTTCGGGTCGAAACGTCTATTAGGCAGAGTGGCGAGATTTAGGATGTTAATTTTTTCTGCCTCTTTCTCTGTATGTTTATAATCATGCAGAGTATAGACGTTGCACCTTAGAGGAAAAGGAAGCCAAACTTGCTTCTTTGAATTTCTAAGAGTTTTCGTGGCTGACGGAGTTGTAGGCTGATATGCTATTTTGCGAGCTAATAGCTTGTCTGGTATGTACAAGGGGAGGACATGAGGTCTGGCCTGACTGCCAAAAACTCTTACATAGGTGAATTTTTCTTCTCCAAACCAGGTTCTTAGGGCTGTCAAGTCAATCTCAGCTTGAGAGGAGATCTTAGGGGCAGGTTTATCAAAAATCGCATAGTAAATAGGTAGCATGAATCCATTGCAGACTTGGTATAAATGGTGTTTATAATGAGCTTTCCATAGTTTCTGGTGGTAGATATGAATAGGCATAGGGTCCTGTGGAGTCCATCTCCACCCTAACACAGGAAACTCGGAATTAAAATGGAGGGTATCC
Source organism: Pinus taeda (assembly GCA_000404065.3). NCBI lineage: Eukaryota > Viridiplantae > Streptophyta > Pinopsida > Pinales > Pinaceae > Pinus > Pinus taeda. The sequence goes on from APFE030628817.1 coordinate 8,435, forward strand.
AAAATATAGGCACTAAAATAAAATGGAGGGATGAACCTATCAGTAACATGGGATTTGTTTCTGAATTCAAGAATAGCTGTAGCTAACTTATCCGATAATATAGTCCCCCAATCCATGATTTCACTATTACATGCCGCTTCCATCAAAGGTAGCATTTCTATGGAAAATTTTGAAGAATCATGTAATCCCCACAATCGACACATCATGACTCCAGCATAACAATAAGGAGAGCATAAGGAGTCGACGAAGTACTTACCCGAAGACTCATGTTTGTGTTTTGCCGGGTTCTGTCTCCATTCTCGTATAGGCACTAACTCGGTTTCATTCTCATCTTAAAACTTCTCGAGAAAGGCTTTATTGTACTTCTTCTCTGGTTCAGGCAAATGGTACATTTGTCTAAAATCATTGGGCTGAAATGAACCGAATACTCTCCCATCAACAGTGCAGAATGTTTTGTCCATAATTGGAATTTCCTCAATTGCCCATCTCACTACATCCGTATACGGAAGAATTTGCTCTCGAGCTGCTATCCTATGTAGGTAGGAATCAGCCAAATCTTTTAAAGTAGCATCAGATTTCCGGCTTGAACCTGCTATAGCTTGTACCGATGTTTGCCGAGGTTCCTCGGCTTCAACCAGGTTGTAAATATTTTGCCAAATAGTGCTGCCAAGGCCGAGACATGTGGTATCTGAGATTAATCCCTTCTTGCTTGGTCCCGGATCGGTGGCATGTTGTCCTGTTACCATAGAAGCCGAAGTCATTCCAGACTTCTTAGATTTCTTTCCCATTTGGTCTGGAATCGTTACTGCGGAAAAACTCTACGCAAGAGAAAAATGAACGTAATGCAGAGAATAGATGGCGAAAACCAAGTATGAGGGAATTGTGTGAATCAATGAATAATGGAAGTTTTATCATAAGGCTCCCGCGGATACAATCTCTGAAAGGATTTAGGCATAAATTCTCATTAATTGGTCATTAAAACCTGTCAATCATTTAAATGCTCATTATATCCTTTACTTGCTGAATAATAGTTTAAGCGTGGATTTGATTTTTTGGCAGTTGGATGCGAGCGAATCTCTATTGGGAAGAGAAAAGGCTTTCAACGATAATTAATATATAATATAGCGAAATCATATCGATCCTTTTCGAAAATCGCGTTTTGGGTTCATCGAAATCGGAAATCGAAGGTAGCCTTGGGCAATTTTATTTAAGTTTTATGGAATCCCCGATCGCCGATAGCGATACTGCTTGACTCACATCGGGAGTTTGAATGAGGAGAGTTTGTTATGTTCACGTCGCATTCCCTGATTTCCGATTGCGATATCGCATCGGAGCAAAGGGGAGGGGCCTTTTATTATTTGTTTTCCTGATATCCGTTGGCTACTCGATTTTATCGCATCAGGGAAAATCAATGGGTCATGGTTATGCATCCTTTGTTGTTGCGATATGCGATCTTGCAATCGCTTTATCACAATAATAAATAATTATTCGTTTTATTTTTAAGACCGATTATTTCAAAAGGTTTTAAAATGTTTTGTTTATTTCCAAACCTTTAGAAGAGTGATGGATTAATACCAATTTAATCTAAAATGGACCCATTTCAAATTATAATTTTTTAAAGTAATATTTTATGAAATGGGGGGTTGTTGTATAGCACAAAAATTGGCAATTCGCTGGAAGAAACAGTTATCTTTGAAAATGTTATTGAAATTTTTTGAACTTTCTTTACATAGATACCTTATCAAAAAGGAAAGTTCTAATATAAATAAGTATACACACATTCTGAATATAATAAAGGCATGTTTTTGCTAATTCTCTCTCTTGTTAAAACTAAATACATTCTATGTTTTAAATTGGCCTTTATTGGTTGATAATGATAAAACAAAACACTTTTCAAACTTAGCCTTTTTAGTTGACTCCTTTGTCACAGGTAGAGCCTCCGCTGCCAATAAATGTTCATAGTTTCGACAGGGATACCTTTTAACCATTTGATTGTTCACGAACCCTTCCATCTTAGAGTATGATTAAAAGAATGAATTCAAAACATGTTTTCATATTTTGTATTTCTTTTCTTTTTCATTTTTTGTAAGATAAAAATCCATTGTCTTGGTTTGGTTGCCAGCTGTTTTGACAATGCCATTCACCGGTTGTAATCTAATCGAACAAGCTGGCTCGTGATGAGACCCCTTGTCTTATGATTATAAGCCATTACCCTGTTTTGGTATGAAGTGTTGGTAATGTCGGTTAGATTATTTCCCAATGATCATGGTAAGCAAGCTTGTAATAAGACCCCTTATCTTTATATCAGATATTTTAGAATTATACTCCGAGTAATCATATACTTGAATGAATGGGATGAACAATTTTCTCCTTAAGAGAAAATGGATGACAAGGTAAGAGTTGAGGATGCTATGATTGAATCAGTCTCTGTTTTGATATTGGTAACCCTTTTGTGGCCAATTTGAAAACATTAAAATGATTTACAGTAGTTCTAAATCTTGAGAGGATTTTCACAAAAATAAAATGGGGTTTTCAGAATGTTAATATACCTAATTTCGTAGAAATTGTTCCTTTTGTTTAAGATTTCTATTTTACAAAAGTAAATATTAAAAATACTTCTTCCGAGCAACATTTCAATATAGAAAAGGCCAATAGAAGCTATTTTACAACTTTATTTCCTAATGATCCTAAATATTGCTAATCCTACTGAATTTAAAAGAGAAGGGGTTACCTCCTCAATTGAAGAATTTATTTAAGATGAGGCCATTAACAGGAAGAGAGTCCTTCTTTCCTGATAGATCTTGTAATATGAATGTTGAATGGCCTATCTTCTCACTGATCTAAAATGGTCCAAGCCACATTTTTTGGAATTTGGTGTGTTTACCTTTATCCTCATGTGCTTTGTCCCATTTTAGAACTAGATCACCAACCTGCAACTGTTTAGAACTAGACGAAGATGAATCAAATGATAACTTGATTATTTGCTGATGTTTATCATGAGTAATTTTGGCCTTTTCTCTTTCTTCCTCTAATTTCAAAATTTGATCATGTCTAAGTTGGATAGAAGAAGAGGGTCTTTCTTCAATAAACTGAAGTAGGGCTAGAGAAGGGAGCGCTAAATTATTCGGTAGTACTGCTTCTTTCCCGTAGACAAGGTTGAATGGGGAAGTACCTATAGAGGCCTTTTGTGTTATCCTATCAGCCCATAGTGTGAATACTAAAGATTTGTGCCAGTTTTTATGATTTTTTTTTATAGTTCGCTTAATGATTTTGAGTAGATTTTTATTGGTAGATTCTGCCAGACCATTACCCTGGGGATAGTAATTTGCAGAATATTTCAATTTAAATCCTCTTTTGATAGCAAACTCAAACATGGCATTTCCAGAAAAATAAGATGCATTATCAAAAACAAGAGCATTTGGGACACCAAACCTGGTAATGATGAACTGGTCTATGAATTTTATAATTCCTTCAGAATTTGTTGTCTTTAATGGAATTGCTTCAACCCACTTGGTAAAGTAATCAGTAGCAGTAAGGATATACTTATGTTGTTTGGAATATTGTGGAGTTATCTCTCCAACGATGTCTAGTCCCCATTATTCAAAAGGTTGATCGATATTAATTGGTTGCAAAGGAAAAGTTGGTTTCCTTTGTCTTCCACTGGAGACTTGACAACTTCGACATTTCCTTACATACTCATGGGTATCTCTGAATAAGGTGAGCCAGTAATATCCAGCATGGATGATTTTATGAGCTGTTGTGTTAGCTCCAAAATGTCCTCCAGTTGGTCCATCGTGTAGCTCCTGCAAAACCTTTTGTGCTTCAGGTTTCTCTAGGCATCTTAATAAAACCGAATCGTAGTTTTGCCTAAAACGCACATCATCAATGATAACGAAGTTTTTTGACTTTAATCTAATAGCCCGTTTGTTTTTATAAGAAAGATTAGGAGGCGCATGCCCATTTTTCAAATAAAAGATTAAATCTGCATATTGAGATTCAGAATCGGTAATACTTATCTGGTTGATTTCTTCAATATGATCTGTATCACCTGATTTAGGAATGTTGGATGCTCCTGCTAATAACCTGCAAAACCTTGGCTTCTAACAATCTTTGCTGGCTTGATTTCCAAGTCATATTCTTGAAGTGTTGTAACCCAATTTGCCCTTTTTTCACCTAATTCTCTTTGGATTAGTGATTGCCTTATTACAGAAAAAGGAACTATTACTTTTGTATGGGCTTTTAGAAGGAAGGGCCTGTAGTGTTTGATGGCTTTATACACAGAAAAGGCTTGTTTTTCAACTTCGGAGTAATTTAGTTCTGCACCTTGAAAATTTGAACTAAAGAATGAAATTGGTGCTTCCAAGTTGTGATCGTTGATTTGAGTGAGTACCGCTGCATAAGATAAATCGGACGTGATAGTGTACAATGTGAAATGACTAGAAAAATTAGGAGTGTTTAAAGCGGGGGCATTGACTATTGATTGCTTGATTAAATCAAATGCTTCTTTTTCCACAGCCCCCCATCTAAACACTGAATTTTTCTTAATCATGGTTTGTAATGGTAAAATGATATGAGAAAAACCAGGAACAAATCCTTTGACAAAGTTGATCTGACCTAAAAATGACTGCATAGATTTTTTGTTATGAGGAAATGGGATTTCAGAAATTTCTTTAATCCTGTCGGGATCAATATAAATACCATCTTTGGAAACAATAAAGCCCAAGAGCTTTCCTTGATCTAGAGCAAAGAAGGATTTTTTGGGATTAAGTGAAATACCATACCTTCTACAACGTTCAAAGATTTTATTCAAATCATGTAAATGGTTAGATCTCTTTTTAGAAAATACAGTAATATCATCTAAGTAGACGACTACTGTTTTGTCGATCAATCCTTTGAAGGGTATATCCATTGCTCTTTGGAATGTCGCTCCTTCGTTAATAAGTCCAAAAGGCATTTTCTGATAGGCATAAGTTCCCCATTTTGTTCTGAAAGTAGTTTTGAGTCTGTCATCAGGATGAACCAGAACTTGGTTATATCCTGAAAAACTGTCTAGAAAGGACATTAGTTCAGAACCTGCTACTGAATGGAGTATTTTTTCCATGGTAGGTAATGGGAAATTATCTTTTTGACTTGCCTTATTCAGATTTTTGAAATCTATACAAATCCTGATGTCACCATTTTTCTTCCTAACAGGCACCATGTTGGAGACCCAGTTTGAGTGCCGAA
>APFE030628828.1:38408-69022 GCA_000404065.3 Pinus taeda
TACAAAAAGGAACGAAACTGAACTGTGCTCCAAAATTACAATGATAATACGAGAGTTTCAACAACCATCTAAGGCTAAGGCCTTCAAATTTATACAAAAACGATGAGCCACCGAGTGCCCTTGATTTTAGGAGCTCGGATGTCCAACTAGAGTCTAACTGCGGATCTTGTAGGGCAGTCATAACTACTGCTCTTGTAGAACAGTTTATGACTGTTGTTCATGTAGGACAGCTGGCTGCTTCTTGAGCTCGGAGGGGAGATGGATTGGAGCTCGGAGTTCTTGGTGGGAATCACGAGGAATGTCCCAAGACTGTGGACATCTCTCCACAAAATCAGCAGTGCCACCTCATTGTCTCCTTATCCCCTTTTTCGTTGTCTCTTGCTCCCTTTTTAATGCCAAAACCTGGAATCATAATGCATTAGTCACGTAGATAAAGTGTCTAACCTTCTTCCTACAAACAACATGAATAAACTAAGAAATGCATGCATAAGCAAATAAAAATGAATGGTTTGAGCAAGTAAAATAGGCCAAAATGAGTCCAAATTGTACCAAAATTGGGGCTCATCACAAAATCAAAAGGTTTGAGATATATAATTTGGATTATGAAACACTAAAATTTCTTTTGTTAAAATCCATCAGAAATGAATGGATTGATCTTCTTAATTTAATGGGAAAGGGAGATGTTTCACAACTTTAGTTGGAGAAATATGTGATTTGTATAAACATACGTCAAGGGGCAAGGCTAGAGCTAGCAAAAGTCCTAGCGATCATGGGATGGACATAATTAATAAATCTACAACTGGAACAATAAGTAGACGTGAAATAGGCAATTTGATTGATAATTTCAAAAGAGATATCCTAGGGAGTATTAGTCAACAATTAGATACCCTTAAGATACAAAACAAGCAAAAAGCCAGGAATGTTGCATTATCTATTTTTTGTCCCAAGTATAGGAAGAAACATGCCTTAAGATAATGTCCCCTTGATAGTATAGAAATTTTTGTCATATGTGTTGAAAAGTATAACACAAAGGAATGCCCTTTAATACCTGGTCTTAAAGTTGTTTTTCAAGATGAAGCTGGAACAAGCCAAGTTGAATCTCTTTGTTTTATTGCTAAAATACCATGGTGAAATCAACAATTAAATATTAATCAAGGATTCAATACTCAATCATATCCACAACCACAAAACAATTAGACTACATCCATGACATGGAAACCTTGGCTCCCACAATCTCAAAATACATCTTGGGCACAAGGTTGGGAAAATAACTATGGAAAATATCCTCAATTACAACAACCATATCCTTCTTTTCCAACAAAATATTATCCTGCTCAACCAACTCAACCTTCATTTCAAAATCCAAATCAACAAATTTCATTACCATTGTTGAAAATAGCAACAAGAAATGCTAAAAATAGAAATGCTAAAAATAGCATTTCTATAGATAGAATTTCAGGATATATTCCAATTTTAATTTGTTGTTGAATTAAAATTCAAATTTAGTCTCACCAGCTGAAAAATAATTAATCTATCTTGAGTTAATTAGTTGGAGAAATTCAAACATGAAGTCTTTGTGAAGACATGCAACAGTTATCCCTTTGATTGAGGAAGTTATCCCTTAATTAAGGAGATAAGGATGAGTTGTATTTGAGTTGTAATTAGTTAGCTCAGTTAACTGAGTTAAGTCTAGTTAAATTAGTTCTAAACAATTTGTGGAACTAATTGTGAGTTCAGTTAGTTAATGCATGCATGCATGCAACTAATTTTCTATAGATAACTGAATATTCTCTCATAAATAACTCATGCATGTCAGTTCAGACAAAGACCCAGTTGATATTAAAGGCAGGGACAATGTACTATCAATTGCTAGAATATTCCCATGTGAATATCTCTTGCATGCAGAAGGAATTAATTTCCTTGAGGATTGCGCAGTTTCTACAGAGGTCAGAGCAATGTGTGAGATGAGAATCATATAGGTGGTAGCTGGAGGACTCGGGAGAAAATGTGCAAGGAAATAGGAGGCCTGGAGAACTGAAGGAAGGAATGTGCGTTGTCTATTCTGTCTATGAGCAACAGTGAGGGATTGTACTAAGGGCTGGATAGATTGAGAGCTAAAGCTTTTTGTAATCCTGAGATATTTCCACTTGTATGATAATACAGATAGCAGGGTTTTGGCTGAGGCTTTCCCCAGAGTATTCTTTTGTGTTTCATGTGTGATTGAATCTTCTTCTCTATTATATGTGTTTTGGTTGATCTTGCTCAAAATCGATTAAGCTTCTGCAAGTTTGATTGTAGAAGTAGATTAAGTATTTTTATTTACTACATTGCATAATCAATTTAATCTACAGTGAGAATTTCTACATGGTATCGGAGCAAAGGTGATCAAAACGAAGAACAGTATATAAAGAAGGGAGAATATCAAAGTTTGAAGTTCTTGATTGTAGGTACAAAATCAATTTCTTATCACATCTCAAAGTTCACCAATGGCGTTCAATGGCTTGAGACTCAAGTATGCCCTGGATGGTAGCTCGAATTACATAGCATGGAAGGATCATGTCGAAGCGGTATTAGAGGACAATGGTTTGAAGGACTTCATTGATCAAGAAGTCCCCAAGCTAGTAGTAGCTAATGCCCAAGAATTGGCAGAATGGAAGAAATGTGTGGTGAGAGTGAGGAGGATTCTTTTGGAGGGAGTTCAAGACCATATTGTCTTGAGTCTCCATGGGAAGGAGACTCCATTTTCAACATGGAAGACATTGAAGGATCTATATTAGAATGGCAGCGACCAGAGGAAGTTGAAACTAAAGGATAAGATTCAGAAAATCAAGTGTGGAAAGGGCGACACGATCTCTAAATATCTAAACAAGCTTACAACCTGCAGAGATGAGTTTGGAAGTGTAGGAATCACGATAGCTGATGATGATATGGTGAGCCTTACTCTCCTTAGTCTTCCTAAGAGCTGGCATAACTACCAGGACTTAATGAATGGAAGAGAGAAACTACCAGATTGGGAACGATAATGGTCGGATCTGATTCAGGAGGAGATCATGAGAAGCACTAGAGATGGTTCTTCATGTAAGCATGATGATGAAGAAAATCCAGCCTTAGCAAGTAAGGTGAGGAAAAGGAAAGGGAAGGCTTACCATTCCAAATCGAGTTCTTCCCATGGAGGGAATAAGATTGACAAATGTAAAGTGAGATGCTTTAATTGTCATGAGGTGGGCCATTATGAAACTATTTTTCCATTAAAGAAATCCAAGAAGGGATCCTCGAAGGGATTAGATGGTGAGGCACTGGCCTCACAGTTCGAATTGGATTTTACCCTCATCACATGCATGGTTTCATCAATGGTGGGTTGTGTTTGGTACCTGGACAGTGGAGCCTCATTCCACATGATTGGTGATAAGAGTTTATTCAGTACCTTGGAGGAGAAATATCTCTAGATGCGCATCGAGATGGGCAATGATGGAAAGTACTGTGTTTTAGGTGAAGGTACGGTTGTGTTTTAGAGGGAGAATGGAGCTCCTCTCAACCTGACTAATGTAAATTATGTGCTTGGACTGAAGAAAAACTTGGTATCGATTGTGATGTTGGAAGGCAAAGGTTATGATGTAGTCTTCAGTAAAGGAAAGGCATTGCTGAGACACATAGCCATGGGTCAGACCAAGAGGATTGGGATTTGAGTGAAGAATCTCTACAAGTTGGAGGTATATGACTATGCTGCATTAAGTTCCAAAGTAGAATTGGTGAAAAGCCAAGATATTGGCGAGTTATGGCATAGAAGGTTGGGTCACTTGCATCATGGGGCCTTGAAGATAATGCAACAGATTTCTACTTGACTTCCCAAAGGGAAACTTGAGCAAGTGGACACATGCAAACGTTGTACCTTAGGTAAGTATGCAGAATCTTCCTTTCAAGAATGAGATAGTCGAGCTAAAGCAATCTTGGAGTGAGTTCATATAGATGTGTGTGGACCATTCTCGACGGCCTCCACCACTAAACAAAGGTACTATGTGATTTTCAATGATGATTTTTCTCGTAGAAGCTGGATCTATTTCATGCAGAAGAAGGATCAAACCTTCTCAAGGTTTTGTGAGTTCAAAGCCTTGATTGAGAAAGAATCAGGAAAGAAGATCAAGGCCTTGCGAAGCGACAATGGCGGAGAGTATGTCTCTCAAGAGTTTAAGGACTTTTGTGCAACAGAAGGAATTAAACGGGAGTTGACGACACCTCATAACCCAAAGTAGAATGGGGTGGTCGAGAGGAAGAACAAAACGATTGTGGGAGTAGCTCACGCAATGCTGAATGACCAAGATCTACCACTTCATTTGTGGGTTGAGGCATGCAACACAATGATTTACTTGCAGAATAGAAGCCCACATTGCATACTTGGGATGAAGACACTAGAGGAAGCTTTCTCTGAGAAGAGAGAATATGTGGGTCACTTTAGCATCTTTGGCTCATCGGTTTATTGCCATGTGACCAAGGATGCCCGAAAGAATCTAGAGCCGACAACAGAGTTGGGGATACTTGTGGGGTACACTGATACTCCCCACAACTATCAGGTGTATTTTCCTTCCATTCAGACGATAGTGGTTCACAGAGATCTTAAGTTCGATGAGCTAAAGGCCATGTGAGTTTCCCTTGAGAGGGAGCTCAAGATGTAGGCAGAGGAGGAACTTTTGGTTCTTAAGAAGGAGGAGCCTCAGACTAATGCAGAGTAGCCGCATGCAGAGGTTCCAGGAATGGAGACATCCACTCATGCAGAGTCTCCCAGAGAGGGGCAGAAATGCACAAGGGAGGCTGACAGATTGTTGATGGATGCGAGAGAGAATGTGGGAGAGCCATGTTCTCAGTGCACATAGAGGAGGTGACCTGAGCAGTACACTAGTTACATGGCCCTTGTTGGGGAATGTGTAGAGACTGAACCATCTTCCTTTGAGGAAGCAGTGCACCGGCTAGTTTGGGTTGATTCTATGGTGGAGGAGTATGACTCCATAGTTCAGAACAATGTTTGGGATGTTGTTCCAAGACTGGAGAACAAGTCAGTTGTGAGTTCCCGTTGGTTTTACAAGGTAAATCATGCTGTTGATGGTAGTGTGGAGAAACATAAGGCAAGGTTTGTTTCCCGTGGTTTCTCACAGGTTGAGGGGATCGAATATGATGAGAATTTTTCTCCTCTAGCAAGATACTCATCTATTAGATCAATGTTGGCACTATCAACATAGATGGGTTGGAAGATCCATCAGATGGATGTGAAGACTGCATTCGTCAATGGCAAGATTTAGGAAGAGGTGTACATAGAGTAGCCAGGAGGATTTGAGACTTTTGATCATGAGTCGCATGTGTGCCGACTCAAGAGAGCTTTGAATGGGCTGAAGCAAGTACGTCGTGCTTGGTACACCAGGATTGACAACTACTTCACCAGGTTGGGCTTCACAAAGAGTGAAGCAGATGCGAACTTATACCAGATCATGGTGGAAGGTAAGAAGTTGATCATTGTTCTTTATGTTAATGATCTGATATTGAAAGGTGATGATCAGTTGATCATGTCTTGCAAGGAGGACCTTGAAATAGAGTTCGAGATGAAAGACATGGGTCTCATGCACTACTTTCTAGGCATGGAAGTGTGGCAGAAGGATGGGGAAGTGTTTGTGTCTCAAGGCAAGTATGCCAATGAGATACTCAAGAGATTCCACATGGAGAAGTGCAAGCCCATGCAGAATCCTCTAGCAGGCAACTTGAGGAAGGAGGATGCTACTTCAGGTGAGGTAGTAGAGGCTATTGTTTATCGATAGCTTGTGGGTTCATTGATGTATTTAGTGAACACATGACCAGATTTGTGCTTTGCAGTGAACAAGCTGAGTCAAGCTATGGTTCAGCTTACCAAGTTGTTTTGGAAGTGAAGCATGTTTTGAGATACCTTAGAGGCACATCTTAGTTTGGATTATGGTATAGACGGTCAGAGGGAGTGAAGCTACAGGGCTTCATAGATGCAGATTGGGTAGGGAGCCCATTAGATTGGAAGAGCACATTAGGAAAAAATTTCAACCTTCGTTCAACTACAGTTTCTTGGTACAGCAGGAAACAGAGGTCAGTTGCACTTAGCTCAACATAGGCTAAATACATGGCTGCAAGTCAAACAACATGTGAGGCCATTTGGATGCGGAAAATTCTAGCTGGTTTGTTTGATCAGAGGATGGATCCAACCATGATCTATTGTGATAACCAGAGTTGTATCAAACTATCTGAGAATCTAATATTTCATGACAGGTCCAATCATATCGACATTTGGTATCATCATCTCAGAGACTGTGTGGCAAGGAGGATCATGTTGTTGTAGTATATTTCAATCGAGGAGCAAGATGCTGACTTTTTGACTAAGGCATTGTCAAAGTGTAAATTCGAGTTCCATAGAGACAGGATCGGGGTGACAGATAATCCCTTTCTTGTTGAGAGGGAGTGTTGAAAATAGCAACAAGAAATGCTAAAAATAACATTCCTATAGATAGCATTTCAAGATATATTCCAATTTTAATTTGTCCTTGAATTAAAATTCGAATTTAGTCTCACCAGCTATTTGAAAAATAATTAATTAATTCCTCTTGAGTTAATTGGTTGGAGAAATTCAAACATGAAGTCTTTGTGAAGACATGAAACAGTTATCCCTTTGATTGAGGAAGTTATCCCTTAATTAAGGAGATAAGGATGAGTTGTATTTGAGTTGTAATTAGTTAGCTCAGTGAACTGAGTTAAGTCTGGTTAAATTAGTTCCAAACAATTTGTGGAACTAATTGTGAGTTTAGTCAGTTAATACATACATTCATGAAACTAGTGTTCTCCAGATAACTGAATATTCTCTCATAAATAACTCATGCATGTCAGTTCAGACAAAGACCCAGTTGAGATTAAAGGCAAGGACATTGTACTATCAATTGCTAGAATATTCCCATGTGAATATCTCTTGCATGCATAAGGAATTAATTTCCTTGAGGATTGCGCAGTTTCTACAGAGGTCAAAGCAGCGTGTGAGGTGAGAATCATACAGGTGGAAGCTTAAGGACCCAAGAGAAACTATGCAAGGAAATAGGAGGCTTGGAGGACTGAAGGAAGGCATGTTGTAATATCCCATTTCAGAGATATTCCCCAAAACCCCAGTAAACTCCAACTGTAATATCCTGTTTCATAGATATTCCCCAAAACCTCAGTAAAATCCAACTAAATACACACAAAGGATATAATAACCCGGAAGCTCAAAATGATAAAAATAACAGTGGTGCAACATATAATAATGGAAACATGAAATATAAGTAGAGACTCGAGAAATGTAGAGAGAAATGCTAAGCCATTTTATTATACTGAGTAATGGAATGAGTATAGGAGGTGATCAGAAAATATGGCACCTTGACTAGCACTAGGCAAGTGAAGAAATACACTCAGAATAGCAAAGGAATGGCCTCTCTCTGAACTACGTGGTTGATGCTGGGAAACAGGTGTGCTGCTGCTACTACTGGAAATCAAATGAGGATTTGGGGCTGTTCCCCTCCTCAGAAAATGCTAAAACTTTGGAATCAGCCTCTACTTAGAAAACCCAGAAAAACCCAGAAAGCGTTTCTGAAATGGTTGACCCCCGAAAATCGTCCCCTTGGGGATCGCACAATCCCTCAAGGCTCTACGCTGTCATTGAGTAGAATCCTCCAAAATACTACCTGAAACTCTACCAAACTCGTCCAATATGCAAGATCTGATCTCTTGCTCAATCTCCCAGCTCAACTCCTCTGCAAACCCCCAATCTAGAACTGCTCCCAGAAAAACTACGTCCCTCTCTCTCAAGACTGTGCAGTCCTCCAATGATCAGCTCCACCTCAATGCCAAAGGTCAAACCACTACAAAAAGACTGTTGAAACTACCTTTCTCAAGTAGGCACTCGAAGTCCGCTAGGACTAAGGGTGAGATCTCTGAACGGAGACACTCAGTGTACTAAACAGTGTTGCAGACAGGCTAAACAACCAGCGTGCTCCAAGTCGAAGTGACTAGCTCAAATGCTCATAAATGAATGCCAAAATGAGGAGGCTCCTCTCTCCTTGATAACATTGGCCTTTCTCAATACCAAGGCTTACCTCCTCCAATGTAATCTCCTCTTGCCACGTGTTCCTTTTCCCGTCTGCGTAGTCCCTCCAAGTGTCTGCGTGGTCCTTTGGCCCCCTTGGCTCCCCTTTAAGTCACAACGTTGTGCTACTAGGAAGTGAATTTTATTCTAAAAGTGAGTTATGTCCCCTTTTCCTCACCTTTTTATTTACAAATAACTATAGAAGGAAAAATTGAGAAAAATCGAATATTCCAATTAGCCATGGCTAATTAGGAATATTTCAGTCTCCCACGGAAAAATGTTGCTTGTCCTCAAGCAACTGAAGTGATAGATGCTGCAAAATTTTCTCACTCTCCCAAGTGGCATCCTCATCCGGCAAATTCTTCCACCTCAGCAAAAATTCCTGGATTGTCCTGTTCCATAGCTGCCTCTCCCTGGTATCAATAATAGCCTCTAGCTACAACACCAAATGCCCCTCATCATCCGTGGGTGGTAGCTCATCTATCACTGTCACATGATGCCCCAATGCCTTTTCAGGCATGATACATGAAAGATGTTATGAATCTTGCTACCTTGGGGCAACTCCAACTCATACACAACTTGTCCAATCTTGTGTATCACCCTGTATGGCCTATAAAAGGGGGGCTTGAGCTTCTCAACCCCCTTCTGCTTTAGTGACGACTGTCAGTATGGCTGTAATCATAGGTAAACCAAGTCCCCTACCTCAAACTATCTCTCCACCCGACCCTTTCCATCATACAACTTTTGCTGGTTCTGTGTTGTAGCCATATTATCCTTGAGAGCTCGGAGAATATCTTGACTCTCTTGGATCCAAATCTTGGCTCTCGGAGCCTTGCTAGCACCAAACATCACGTTAGCAAAAGATAAGGGATGATATCCATACAAAGCATAAAATGGTGACATACCAATGGACATGTGATGTTAGTGTTGTAGCGGTACTCCCCTAGATGCAGCCATTTCAACCATGCTTGCTGCTGCCCACTAACATAGTTACGCAAGTAGCCCTCCAGCCACTTGTTAACTATCTCTGCTACCCGTCTGTCTATGGGTGATAACTGGTACTTGGTGTCAACTCCATCCCCACCAACTGGAAAAGCTCCTACCAAAATCTGACCATGAAATAGTTGTCTCTGTCACTAGTGATGGTCTTGGGAAGACCATGTAACCTGAAAATATCTCTGAAGAACAGCTCAGCCACCTGTGCTGCTGTGTAGTGTGTAAATATGGTGAAAAAGTGTGAGTACTTTGTCAGTTGATCAATGACAACAAAGATGCAGTCCTTGCCTTGTACCATGGGCAACCTTGTGATGAAGTCCATCGAACTACACTCCCATTTCCCCTCCAGATTGGGAAGAGGCTGCAATAGTCCTCCTGGATGGTTCATCTCCCCCTTGTTCCTTTAGCAAACATCACACTCTCAGACATGCTGGAGTACGTCCTCCTTGAGGCCCTTCCACGAGAACCTCTCTCTAATGGCCCTGTAGGTTTTGGTAAACCCTTGATGACCTGCCAATGGTGAATCATGTGATGCCTGCGGTATCTTCTTCTTGAGCTGAGATCCCTTAGTCAAGAAGATCTGGTCCCTATAGTAGATGATCTCATCGACCACCTTGTACCTATCATCCACCACTTGCCCATCCATAACCTCACATGCAAATCTATCCTTGGAGTACTCTACTAGGAGTCGAGCCCTCCAGTCTGCGTCCAAGCTCATAGGAGACAACGTGGCTGGTCTATGTGAAAGGGCATCTACTACCATGTTGTTCTTACCCTTGACATACTCAATGTCAAAGTCATACGCTTGGATCTTACTGATCCACTTCTGCTACCTCTCCTGTAGATGCTTCTACTCCAAAAAGAATTTGAGGCTATTGTGATCAGTCCTCACCTTGAACTTGTTACCCACCAAATATTGCCGGTACTTGGCCAATGCGTGCATGATGGCCAGCATCTCCTCGTCGTATATAGAATATAACCTCTCATGAGGAAGGAGCTTCCGGCTCTCAAAGGCTATAGGGTGACCTCTCTGCATCAACACTGTGCTGATCCCCTCTCCTGACACGTCACACTCCAAAACAAATGGCTGTGTAAAATCTGGCAATGCAAGCACTGGGCAGCTACTCATAACCTTCTTGAGCTTGTCAAAGGCTCGTTGTGTTGTATCCGACCAACTAACTGCCCCCTTCCTCGTCAAATCTATCAGGGGTGCAGCAAGCTGTGAGAAACCCTTGATGAACTTCTGATAGTAAGTGCAAATGCCAATGAATCCTCGAAGTTCTGTCACATTTCTTGGCCCCGACCAATCTCTGATGGCCCTGATCTTATCCTCGTGGACCCTCACTCCTTCCACCCCTATGATGTGTCCCAAGTATAACATCTCCATCAACCCAAACTCACACTTGGAGAGCTTGGCATAGAACTACTGCTCCTCCAAGATGTGCAATACTGTCTCAATATGCTGGAGATGCTCCTCCCAAGTCCTGCTGTAAATAAGGATATCATCAAAGAACACCAACACAAACTTCCTCAAGTGACTGCAGAAGACGTGATTCATGCAAGACTGAAATGTAGCTGGGGCACTGGTTAGCCCAAAGGGCATCACCAAAAACTCAAAGTGCCCATAGTGACACTTGAAGGCGGTTTTGGGAATGTCCTGCTCCCTCATGCGAATCTGATGGTACCCAAATCTCAAATCAATCTTTGAGAAGAACCGTGCTCCTCTCAACTCATCCATCAACTCATCGATCCTAGGTATGTGGTACTTGTTCTTCACTGTCTTCTTGTTCAGGGCCCTGTAGTCAATGCACACCCTTAATGTGTCATTCTTCTGTTCACCAACACCATGGAAGAACAAAAAGGACTCGTGCTCGACCGAATGTGCCCAAGAGCCAACAACTCCTGAATGGCCTGCTCAATCTCATCCTGATAGGCCTTGGGATGCTTATAGGGGGTAGTAATCACTGCCTGTATGACCTGCTCAAGCTCAATGGTGTGCTCAAACCCCCGGTCCAGTGGTTGTCTCGGCGAAATCTCCCCAAATACTATGGCATACTCATCAAGGATGGACTGTATCTTCGAGTGCACTGTCTACCTTGTAGTCCCTGCCTCTAATGCACGTAGCTCCATTGCCCACTCTATGTCTCCCTTTCGGAAGACTACCTCCATCCGATGAGCCGAAACAGTTTGAGGCAAATATGTCTGCTATCCCCGTATCTTCTCATGTCTCCCAGTCTTCTCATCATCCCACTCCATCTGTAGGGCCCTCCAATCTATAGTGACCTTCGCTAGAGTGGTAAGCCATTGAACACCTAGTACTATATTGGTGTCTGGAATATTGACCATGAAGAAGTGGTCAGTCAGTGTGTAGGTGCCCATCGTTACTGATAAATCTGGAACATAACGAGCACACGCCATGGTCTGATCACCTGGGACCAAAATAGAAAATCCATCGAAGCTCTCTGTCTGTATACCTCTCCGCTCAACCATCTGTGCATCAATGGAGTTGTGGGTGGCCCCACTGTCAACCAAAACTGACACTCGTTGGCCACGTATTGTCCCCCGTACGCACAACGTCAAATACTTGGGAACTCCTCGTAATGCTGCAAGGGCTCCTCCGGTAGGTGCAAAAGCTACACCACCTGCTGGTGGTGGTAGTGGCGACAAGGGACCCTGCACAACAGGACTATCTCCTGCCTCCATGTCATCCTCGTCATCCTCCTCCCCACTGCTCTCGGAGAAGACCTCAATAAAATGTGCTTTGCTAGTAGCACATCTATGTCCCGGTGCCCACGGCTCCTGGCAGGTAAAGCACAACCACTTCTTCTTCAACTCCCTCCTAGCATCGTCATCAATTTGTGACCATCCTGGATTCCCCTTGGAAGGTGGAATCCCAATGTCCTTCCCCTTAGGCTGGAAAGCCTGTCTCTGGGGGTAAGGTTTCCGGGTCCTGGGTAAGGCATCCTGTAAGTCCCGGGTCCTGCTGATAGTATCTTGGAGTGTGGCTGGTCTAGTGGATTTGACTAGACCCTGAAGTGGCTCTGCTAACCCCTCAACAAACATGTAGATCCTCCATGTCGTGGATAGATCTAGTGCCATCACTGAAATCCTCAGGAAGTCTGCAATGTGTCTGTTTAAGCCTCGTTAGCTCAACAAAATGTTGTTTCGGATCCCTCCGGTCAAACCTCTCCATCAATCTCCCGGTGAATTCGACATATGTCGTCACTGAGGAGTGTCTGAGTGTAATCATCCCATGGGACCACAAATCCTGGGCCTCACCATCCAAAGGTAATGTCGCCACCTTGATGGCCTCTGCCTCCGACATTTGGTTAATTTGGAAATATATGTCTAGCTTCTCCACCCAAGACCTTGCCAAACTGTTTGATGAACCATCAAATGTAGGCAAGTGGAACCTACTAGCTGTGTGATGGGTGTCATTGTGATACTACTGATGTCCTTTGTGATGGTTGTGGGGTCTACTATCCCATTGGACCTGAACAAAGTCTTTGAATGAGAGAGCATCTCTGAACTCCTACCTATAGGCCTGGTACTTTGCAAAATAATTGCCCATATGACCAGGCTCTGCCTCCTACTGGGCTCCGGCCCCCGTGTCTGCTCCTAGGAAAGTGGGCATGGTTGAGCATGTAGGGGCATGTGAGGCCATCTGCGGAGTAATATCATGTTGAGCGGCACCTTGCTCTAGAAAATGGTGGGATGTACCTGATCCCTCACCAACGTGGAAAACTCGTGGGTTCTCATGTTGTCTAGCCTCCATTGCTGTGCATTTTTGCCCCATCACCTCAATCTGCCTCGATAGATCCTGCACTGATTTGAGAAGCATATCCGCAAATCTCTTCCTGTCCTCATCTGTCATCGGATCCTCTTGATCTGCATCTACCCTAGGCTCCTTCTGTTCTGCGTCACCACCTGAACACAGTCTCCCTCTCTGTAGGTGTTCTCCAACCTACACCCAGTGTCTCTGTATCTCCTACCTCTGTAACAGATGTAGGGTTTTTCCCTTGGTGTCATAGATTGCTAGCTCCACAGGCTGAGCCAAATCTATGCTTTGATACCATTGTAATATCTCGTTTCAGAGATATTCCCCAAAACCCAAGTAAACTCCAATTGTAATATCTCGTTTCAGAGATATTCCCCAAAACCCTAGTAAACTCCAACTAAATACACATAAAGGATATAATAACTTGGAAGCCTAAAATGATAAAAATAATAGTGGTGCAACATATAATATTGGAAACATGAAATATAAGCAGAGACTCGAGAAATGCAGAGAGAAATGCTAAGCCATTTTATTATGCTGACTAATGGAATGAGTGCAGGAGGTGATCAGAAAAGATGGCACCTTGACTTGCACCAAGCAAGTGAAGAAATACACTCAGAATAGCAAAGGAATGTCATCTCTCTAAACTGTGTGGTTGCTATTGGGAAACTGATGTGTTGCTACTTCTTCTGAAAATAAATTGAGGATTTGGGGCTGTTCCTCTCCTTATAAAATGCTGAAACTCTGGAATTGGTCTCTACTCAAAAAACCCAGAAAAGCCCAGAAAGCGTTTATGAAATGGCCAACCCCCGAAAATCGCCCCTTGGGGAATCACGCAATCCCTTAAGGATCTATGCTGTCACTGAGTAGAATCCTCTAAAATACCACCTTAAACTCTGCCAAACTCCTCCAATATGCAAGAGCTAATCTCTTGTTCAATCTCCCAGCTCAACTCCTCCGCAAACCCCCAATCCGGAACTGCTCCTAGAAAAACTGCATCCCTCTCTCTCAAGACTGGGCAGTCCTCAAATGCTTAGCTCCACCTCAATACCAAAGGTCAAACTACTGCAAAAATAGCACTGAAACTACCTTACCCAAGTAGGCACTCGAAGTGTCCTGTGGCTAAGGGTGAGATCTCCGAATGGAGACACTCAGTGCACTAAACAATGTTGCAGACAGGCTAAATAGTCAGCGTGCTCCAAGTCGAAGTGACTAGCTCAAATGCTCATAACTGAATTCCAAAATGAGGAGGCTCCTATCTCCTTTATAGCATTGTCCTTTCTCAATCCCAAGGCTCACCTTCTCCAATGTAATCTCCTCTTGCCATGTGTTCCTTTTCCCATGTGCACAGTCACTCCAAGTGTATGTGTGGGCCCCATCTCTGTGTGGTCCTTTTGCCCCCTTGGCTCCCCTTTAAGTCACAAATTTGTGCTACTAGGAAGTGACTTTTATTCTAAAAGTGAGTTATTTCCCCTTTTCCTCACCTTTTTATTTACAAATAGCTATAGAAGGCAAAATTGAGAAAAATCGAATATTCCAATTAGCCATGGCTAATTAGGAATATTACACATGTGTGTTTTCTATTTTGTCTATGAGCAGCAGTGAGGGATTGTACCGAGAGCTGGATAACTTGAGATCTAAAGCTTTGTGTAATCCTGAGATATTTCCACTTGTATGATAATACAAATAGTGGTGTTTTTAACTGAGGCTTTCCCCAAAGTATTCTTTTGTGTTTCATGTATGATTGAATCTTCTTCTCTAGTATATGTGTTCTGGTTGATCTTGCTCAATATCAATTAAGCTTCCGCAATTTTTATTGTAGAAGTAGATTAAGTATTTTTTTAGTACATTGCATAATTATTTTAATCTACAGTGAGAATTTCTACAACCATTTCCTCAAAAACCCAATCAACTACCTGCCCAACCACTTCCAAACCCAAACAATAAAAATAAACAAGCTATTTATAATGTTGAAGGATTTTTTTTTCAATCTTGTATGATTACCCCATTAGTTCTAAATGATCTTCAACCTAGACATTGGTAGAGTTTTTAAAAAGAAGTCACCAACAATCGCCATTCAAAAATCTAAAGAGGATAAAGTTCAAGAGAAAGATGCAAATCTTGATCTACAAAATATTCCTCTAAAGTAAGATGTTCCTATACCATCAAAGGATGAGAAAATAAGTAAGCTCCTACATTTCCTCTAGTAGAACAACCTTCTGTTTCTTTGCAAAATCCACCTTTCTCTAAAAGGCTCAAAATTGATAAAGGAATAGAAAGGAAAATTGTTTTACCAAATTATGATATGCTAGATGAACTTAAGAATATTTTCATTAAAATTACTTTTTTACAAGCTATAAATGAAAAACCAATATTTGAAAAAACTATTAAGGAGCTATGCATTAGAAAACCAAGAAGAAAAAGAAAAGTTATTAAAAAGATTCAATTGGTAGGAAAAATCGTTGATATCATGATGGGAAAACCCATTGTTCAAAAAATATAGATATTGGTAGTCCCATTGTGAAAATTCTTATCAATGGTTTTGTGATTCCAAACACTTTGATTGATATAGGAGCATCCATTAACATGATGAGTAAACAAAAAATGGAGCAACTTAAGCTTCCCAATCTTCAATATACTCCTACATTATTACAATTATTAGATAGATTTCTTATCAAACCAGATGGAGTATTAAAATATGTGTTTGTTTCTCTAGATTCTTGGGAATATCCTGTAGATTTCATGATTTTAACGCCCAAGGATAATTTCTGAGGCCATCTATTGATCCTTGGTAGACCTTGGCTAGCTACAGCTAGTGTACTCATAAGTTGTAGATCTGGTGATATGTATATCTTTGATGGAAGTTCCACTAACAAATTTACATTGTATCCTCCTGCAAAAGCAATAACTGAAGTAGAAAGTGAGATTTGGATAGATGATTATAATGAAGACTTTAATTATTTGCAACCAGATTATACTCTTTCACAATTAGATGAAGAAGGACAATTGACAAATTTAATGAATAATAATTATTCTTCTTCATATTGTGAGCAAGATCAAAGTTTTCAAGAACAATGCAATATTTAATATTTATCATCTCACCAAATGGCTTTACATTATATGGAAAAATTTGGCAATTCTCAAGTAGAAATTTTTCAGATAAAACATTGAATATTAATAATAATTTAGAAGAACCTCAAAAGAGAAAATTGATATAGATGCTACAGAAACACTCCTCTGCTTATGCATGGGAGTACACTGACATGAAAGGGATTTATCCTAAAACTTGTATGCATCATATTTATATTCAAGAAAATTCCAAACCAGTCAGACAACCTCAGAGAAAGATGAATCCTAGTTTGAGAGAAATTGTTAAGGGGGAATTACAAAAGTTACTTAATGTGAATTTCATATATCCAATATCAGAGAGTCAATGGGTATCACCTTTAGTGATTTTTCCTAGGAAAAATTGAAAATGGAGAATGTTCATTGACTATAGGGAATGAAATAAAGCTACTTTGAAAGATCATTTTCCACTACCTTTTATAGATCAAGTATTAGATAGTTTGGCAGGAAAGAAGTATTTTTCATTTTTAGATGGTTTTAGTGGATATAACCAAATCCAACTAGCACCAAATGATCAAGATAAAAATACTTTTACATGTTCATGGGGAACACATGCCTATAGGGTTCTTCCCTTTGGATTATGTAATGCACCTACCACATTTTAGAGAGAAGTCTTAGGTATTTTTTCTGATATGATTCATGATTGTGTGGAAGTAAACATGGATGACTTTATTCTGTATGGTGATACTTTTGAAGAAGCTATTGAAATTTTGGTAAATGTTCTTGTTAGATGTAAAGAGGAAAACCTTTCATTAAGTCATGAGAAATGTTTGATGATGTTCAATGAAGGGATTGTTTTAGGCCACGATATTTTGAATGATGGAATTAATGTGGATACATCTAAAGTAGAAATAATTTCTAAAATTCCAGTTCCCATTTGTCAAAGAGATGTTAGAAGTTTTCTTGGATTTACTAGATATTTGTAGAAGATTCATAGAAAATTTCAGAAAAATAGTCTCTCAACTTTTCAAACTCCTTACAAAAGATTGTGAATTTATTTGGAATTATGACTATTAGAAATCATTTGAGACATTGAAACAAAAGATTATTGAAACACCAATTTTAAGAGGACCTAATTAGGCTCTTCCTTTCCATATTTCTATTGATGCTTCAAATAAAATTCTATGGGTTGTGTTGGGACAAAAATATTTAATTCCTTATGCTATCTATTATACATGAAAAAAATTGACTCCCACAGAGTTAAATTACACTGTAATAGAAAAGGAGTTTTTAGCTGTTGTGCATGTCATTAATAAATTTCGTCATTATATTATTGGTTACAAAACTTTCATTCATAAAGGTAATTCTTCTATTAGATATCTAATGAAGAAACCAGTCACTAATGGTATAATTACAAGATGGTTTCTATTGTTACAAGAATTCAATATTACTATTCTTGATAGACCATGAAAAGAAAATACAGTTACTTATTTTCTTTCTATAATGTAGAATAATAAAGAGGATGTTCCTATAAAATATAACTTTCTTGAAGAATATATTTTTTCAGTATCTAATAAAACACGTTGGTTTGAAAATATTGCTAATTATTTGGCTACAGGAAAATTACCTCCACAACTATCATCCAAAGAAAAGAAAAAAGGTGATCAAAATCAGTGCACCTTATTCTTGGATAGATGGAGAATTGTCAAAACTAGACCTGATTTGAATATCTAAAGAAGGGTTAGAGAAGATGAAGTACCTGAAGTCTTGAAAGCTTGTCATGATGAGCCATGTGGAGGACATTTTTCGAGTAAAATAATTTCTTACAAAATCCTTTTTTTGGATATTATTGGTCATCCATTTTCAAGGATGCCAAAGAATATGTCAAAAGATGTGATAGTTGTCAAATAACAGGGAAACCCATTCCATCAGATGAAATGCCTCGACAACCATAGGTACTTGTAGAACCCTTTAAGAAGTGGGTAATAGATTTTTTCAGATCAATAAATTCTCCATGTAAATAGAAAATGTACACACTGGTTTGCACAAATTATGTTACAAAATGGGTAGAAGTTAAACCTATTTTATTTGCAACTAAAAATGTTGTAGTTACATTTATTTTTGAGGATATCTTTACTTGTTTTGGTGTTCCAAGAGAAATTGTACCAGATCAAGGTACCCAATTCACATCCAAGTTGGTGCACAAGATCATGGAGAAATATAAAATCAAGCATCAGAAGTCTAATCCATATCATACATAAGCCAAAAGACAAGTGAAATCTACTAACAAAGTTATTGAAGCAATTCTTTCCAAAACTATGCCTTTTTATAGAAAGGATTGGGCAGAGAAGCTTCCAGAAGCATTATGGGCATACCAAACTACATGGAGGAATACAACTAGACATACTCCTTATGATCTTATCTATGGAAAGCACGTTTTTCTTCCAATTGAATTAAAAGTGGAGACCTTTAGAACAAGAACTAAATTGGGCCTTCATCTATCAGAAGCTTAGAAACAAATATTAGCACAATTGAAAGAGCTAGATGAGATTTGACAAGATGGTACTAAAAAAACCAACATAGTTCAACAATAAAGATCTAAGTGGCATGAAAAATTCATCAAAGATAAAAATTTCAAGCAAGGTGATTGGGTTTTCTTTTTTATTCCAAGTTTAAATACTTTCAAGGAAAATTTCAGAGTTATTGGCTTGGTCTTGATGAGATGGATACTATTTTTTATAATGGGGCAGTAAAAATCAAGACTATTGATGATGAAAAAATTACTTTCCTTGTTAATGGTCCTAGATTAAGGTTGTATCATAAATCATTAACAAGGGATGAATTTGTCAAATATTTGCAAGAAAATTCTGAATTCAAGTTGGTCAAGGAAGGTGATTCTTCTCCTCACTCTCCAACTTCATTGTAATTTTTAAATGAAATATAATTAGTAGTAATAATAATAATAATGATGATGATGATGATAATAATAATAATAATAATAAAAATAAAAATAAATAATAAAACTAAAAACAAGAAAACCAACTATGTTGGCATGCTTATATAGAAAATATCAACTGAAAATCAAGATTTCTTGCCAGTTTATATTTTCAAAACACCCTCTTTCTTGTCCCTATTTCTTTTTATCCTTATTTTTCTAATAAATTTTCAAGTGTCAAGCCATACTCATAAGGACCGGTATTTTCACTGACCATCAAAATAAGTTGTAGAAATAAAGAAGTCCTCTCCTAATTAGATAAAGAAAATTCGAAAAATGATATACAAAAAACATAATTCCTATCATTTTGCAGTTGATCTTTAATTCTACAACCAAATTTGAATTCTACAGTAAAAGAATATTAGGGGACATAAAAAAATGTATGTAATAATGTTAAAATTTTATTTCATATAGGATATTAGGTTTTAATTTATCGATTTTTTATTAACAAGTTGAGAACCTTATACATTTTCTATCATATTCATAATTGTTATACCATATCTCCTCATCATTACACCACTAGTCACATCAAGTCCGATCAGAATTAATCATATGATACCAGTCCTTTGAAATCAAATATGGGAAATTGTGAAGGTACACACTAGATGCAACATAGCCTCTTTCATCAACACCTTACCTTTCCATCATTTAACCTTGTTTCATATCCATTATGCTCATTTCCAATCACATTTCATTCATTCCCTCTTTCAAAGCTTCCATTATCTGAGTTGAAAGGAAAGAGTTAAGGCTGAGACTTCTCCTCACCATGGGAACGCTTGTTCATTTTGAGCCAAATGGAGTAAAATTTCTCAAGGCATATCCAAACGTTAAAGATCAATTGCAACAAGTGGGATCGCTCTAGTTTTTCAATAAATTCAACAGGTATGAAATAAAAGTTACCAAATCCTTCACCCGAGCATTTGATGGAGTAGAAGCAGAGATATGAGATATTAATCTGATCCTCACATAATATGTTGTAGCAAAATCATCAGGACTACCAATAGATGGGGAAATTTGGTTCAAGAATATGAGAATTAAAGAGAGCGTTGTTGAGGAAAATTAATTACCTATTATTTAATTTTCAACCCGAGGGTTTCGTAAAACTTGTGAAGCATGCATGCACTGTATATGCTAGAAATTAACTTCCAATTTAGATCAATCTAACTACGAAACCAAATAACAACAAACCAAATTCATCTATTATAATTCAAAAATCAATTCAAAAGAAATTATAGTACAGTGCGTGGAATTGAAATCTTAATCTATCACACTTGCAAGAATTGAAATATTGATCTACCACACTTGTAGGAATTGAAATCTTAATCTACCACACTTGTAGGAATTGAAAAGCACACTACCCTTTCAGAAATGAAATTGCATGAAATGAAATCTACTCTAAGGGCTTATGTGTTCATTATCAAATCAGGATCCTATGAAATAAATAATCAAAACCACATGAGATAAAATGTAAGAAGAAACAATCATTGTTAACCTCTAGATATGAAATAAAATAAAAACAATCACTCTTAACCTCTCACACAGGAAAATATATGAAAGAAATAAATGTTAATCTAGTAAAGCAATAAATCTTAATCTATGAAAAACAACAAATCTCACATATTATAGGTGGCTAATCCAAAAGCATGAGGGATGGAAAGTTGAGAGGCTCCAAATACAAGCATAACCAAATCAAAGTGAAAATCACTCATGAGCATGGTGCCAAATCCAAATTCTATATTCAAAACATGAGCATTTCTCCAAATTTTCACATCCTTCTGAAAGGAGGAAGCTCTCCTATTTATACAAAAACATAAGAAGCTACCTCATTAATGAAGGTCCATTATTCGCTCCCTAGATCCCTAGAAAATCTCATAGAGTTACAACTTAAATAGGTAATGATGTGAAACATATCCTCTTTGACGTTTATCTAAGTCTTCTTCTATATCTTGAAGAGAATTCGAATTTGAGCATTGGAGGCCACATAAGGGTGCCTTGGAAGCTTCCAAATGACTTACACATGTCAAGAAACTCAAACCACTTTTAAGTATTAGCAAGTATATGCCATTTTTCTAAGTTTTAACCATTTAATTCACTTATAATACTAGAAACCATTAACTTTTGGAAAACACAAATGGAACCCATATAATTATGAAAATGAAGGCTAATGAAAGGTTATATGGTCACGGAGTTGCGACATGTGAGTGAAATGGTGGCGATAAAGGTGAAAGTGGATGATATTTTGAATACATTTTGGAGACTCTACATACCCACCAACTGACGTTATTGCATGTTCTCATGCAATCTACTGCATTTCTTAATCATGATTTTCTTTTGAATGAGCTTGGATTATATCAATTGTCCTTAAACTTTTCGTTTGACAATTTCATTTCTTTTTGCAAAGTATTCCTTGTCATACATTGAATTGAAACATGTTTGGTTGGTTCTTGTGTGACAACGAAATCTTAATTGGTATTGGTTCTTGTATTTCAATAACTTGTTTCTTTTTGTTGCAGCGAGATTCATTAAACATATTTAAGAATGGATCTTTAAATCAACCATATAATATGCTCATCATTTAGGCATTTACATGCAAATCACTTAACGTTTGAACCATAATGTTATCATAATTATTAGGACAAGTATTTTTAGATGAAATGAAGTGATATGAAGAGTGATCATAAATGGATGTCCTTTCCCCCCAACTAAAGGTGTTTACGGTTTTTTTTTTTTTTTAATGAGAAAGGAAA
Source organism: Pinus taeda (assembly GCA_000404065.3). Taxonomy (NCBI): domain Eukaryota; kingdom Viridiplantae; phylum Streptophyta; class Pinopsida; order Pinales; family Pinaceae; genus Pinus; species Pinus taeda. The sequence continues at coordinate 60,104 of APFE030628828.1, forward strand.
TATGGTGAAGTATTTTCCAAAAATTATAACTTTAGTATTCAAGGAATTCTATGATTAAAATCTAGAAAAGAACGTACCTTTACTTACCCTGGATGTGGGCAAACTGTGCATGTGTAGAGAAGTTGTAGCTGCTGCTGGATCATGGAATAGAATGTAGAATTTCATCTACTTTTTGGTTGCATAAATGATGGATGAGGTGGTGAAAGTGGAATATTTATTGTTGCTACAAAATCTTTTGTATCTGCTGCAAAATGCTGAAATGATATAGTATTCACCTACTTCAAACCCCGATGGTACAATTCTAGTCATGCGAATAAATGTGTTCTTTTCAAGCATGAAGATAAGTCATTGGATTACTAACCATTGATGAATGTCGTTAACCAATGCAAGGTAAACTCACCATTAATGTCAACAAGTGCCAAGGTACCTAAGTACATCTTGCAAAGTGTGAATAGATGAGTTGATGTCGAGCCACTTGCAAGATCTAATGATCAAGGGACATTGATGTATTCCCATGGTTGTCAGTGAGAGAACTTGTCATTGATGCATACAAGCCTCAAGGTACTAATAAGGACTATAGCCCTGAACCTAGATAATGTGTTTATTTCGATAGGCAAAGTCTTGTTAGAAGGGAGGCCTTAAGGAATCCTCCATCATCTAACACGAGCATGAAACAATGATTTCGTAGGACTATGAATGAAAAAGTTTTGCAGTGGATTCAAGGTTTATTTGAAAAAGTGAAAAAGGGAAAATGGAATGAATCAACTTTGTAGGGGAGCTTAATGGTTTTATTGCTGGGTTTAAAGTTTAGTGAAAGCAAGGTAGCAAAATGACTGTGAAGGAAAATGAAATGAAGATATTATTGACTGAATAAGTAGGGATGCAATGGTAAGACTAGCATCTGAAAGCTCTAAAGTGTTGGATCTGATCTGAAATCATATGCTCATGCTTTGATGTTTCATCTTTGATGTTGCTTTGATCATAAAAAACAATAATATTGTAGATGAGGCACCCTTATCTTTCTTCTTCTTGATCCATTTTCAGTGTTGAAAAATGAGTTGTCAGATGGAGGGTGAATGTATAATAGTGATGTGGCAATGGGTGACACGGAAAATAGATGATGTGACATGTTGATTGTTTGAATGATGATATGATGATGAATATGCAATATTGGCCAATGTTGTGCTGCCATGTGGTGGAAAAATTGTTGTTTAATTAAAGTTGTGTCAAAATTGTTGAATAATTAACAAATTTCAATCCCCACAAGATTTGAACTCATGACCTCCATTATGCAATTTGAATGAGATACCAATAGATCACAAGTCACATTTATGAATTTAAAGGAATTTTGAAGATTTTAATTACCATAAAAATGAAAATTGAAACAACAACTTGACAAGTGGCTAATCTAAATCCAAGATTTTTAGGAAAATATGATTCCAAAACATTTGCCAGATCATTTTTGTGTCTTTTGAGTTCATCATTTCCAAGATTTTTAGGAAAATGAGATTCCAAAATATTTGCCAAATCATTTTTCATTTCTTTTGAACTCATCATTTTTTGCCTAGAAAGATGATTTTTTAACCAAATTTTATTCTATAAAAGCTTGGGAAATGTTTATGATTTTTTTTATATAATTTTTTTTGTTGTTGTAGGTTGTAAGCATGGAGAAAATATCATTTCTGAAAATTTCTGTAGTAAGTTTTTTTTTTAATAATTAATATCTTTTTGGTTATACAATTTATTAAAATTTTTATTTTTAACAAAATTTTTTATTTTTTAAATTTATTGACTGATTTTATTTTTCTCTGCAACTTGGCAAAGATATTGGGTGACTGGCCATGGCTCTGTGGCTGGGCCATTGGATGGTCGTGGTTGCTTGCTGCATTTAATTGAAAACCGTAATTTTTTTTTACGTAACCTAGCAAATAAGGCTCCATAGAACCCTGAAAATCTCTCAAATGGTTAGGAATTTTGAGGAAATCTTCCACTTAAAACATAATTCACCCCGTTTTGTGAAAAACCCATGTTTTATATTTTTGATTTTTTTTTTTTCATTTGGTCACAAACTGCATTTTAAAAATGGCGTTTTTAACTTCTGTGTATTTGACCTTTGCTCAGGTAACTGCCGGGTGAAATTTGGTTTTTTTCAAAATCAGGAGAATGCAAAATTATTTTTCCATCCAGCCTGAGTTCAATGGTCAATGGGATTTAGATTAAATGGTTTATTTGCAGGTTTAAGGGAAGAAAAGCCTGAGCAATGAAAAAAAAAAAATCCAAATCAAGAAAGCCCTTTTTTTTTAATTGGGCTTTTGTTTAATTGTTTGATTGTTTAATTTTTTTTTATTTTTGATTTTTTGTCTTGTGTTTTTTATGTTATTATTTATTATTTATTAATTATTTTTTTGTTAATTGATAAAATGCAAGAAAAAATTCAAATTTAAAAATTCTAAATTCTAAATAAAAATGTTGGACACCTAATCCTAAATGGGTTAGTGTGGAAGCTAAAGAGACAAAGCAGTCCGAGGGACCTTGGGATGTGAATTCCAACGGTCACCATATTGTACTATAAATGTATATCTATTGTTAATAAAATTGTAATGCAAGTTTTATCTTTCCTATTTGTTCTCGCTCCCCATGTGTGTTTAACATGGTATCAGAGCAGGCGATTGCTGGTCCTGCTCCAATTTGAGCCACTTGTTTTTGTGGTCTCTATATATGTCAGTTCTGCATTCTGTCTGCCTGACCTGCGCTGCCTCTGCCCTAACATAACGCCCCTGCCTTCTGCTCCTCTGTCCACTGCCTGACATTCCTTGTTGTTTAACGCATGGGTTGGTTCGACTATTCCTCTGCCTGAACGCTGCAAAGTTGTTGAATGTCTGAAGGAGAAACGCCTGAAGGAAACACTATCTGTATCGGAGCACCATGAGCCTGGTAACACTGTTTTTAAATCTATTGTGCTTGGGATGATATTAAAAAAAAAAACGATGTCTGGTATCCGTATTTGAAATGTTGTTTGATATGAGCGGGATTTGAAATGCTGTCTGGTATTTGAAACACTGTTTGACATAATGAGTTTTCACGCTGCTTGAACTACTTCTAATCCCACGGGATATGTCATGTCTTGAAACGCTATATTGATCCTGCAGTCATGTTTTAAAATTGTTGTATTAAAAATGTTGTCTGAGCGGGATATGTCACAGTTAAGTCCATATATTTGAAACGTTGTGTTGTGTGGGTATTTGAAACGTTGTGCTGTGCTTGCCATATTTGAAACGCTATGCTGCTTACCATATTTGCAAATAAAATCATCGAGAGCCGTGGTATATACCTAAAGTTCCAGAGGATTATGTTTGATAATCTTCGTAGTGATTGCATATATCCTTGTGTGGCATTGAAGAAACATGTTGCAGCTACATTGCGTGTTACTATAATGTATATATACTGGTGCGCTGGTTTGACACACAATGTGTATGTCTATGGATTCCTCCATTAATTACTTGCAAGCGATGATAGCCATAGCCACTGTATTATAATGGTGCATGCGATCTTCATTATTAGATAGCCATCACTGAATTTATTCTTATCCGAGCATAGAATAGGCTAGAAATGGATCGATGGCCGAACAATGCGTACTGTGGAATCTGAATCCAGTAACGTGCGTAGCAATGTGAGGACTCAGGAGGGATTTCTCTGTCGTGTTAATATTTATTAAATTTACAATTTCATGGCAATCATAGGAAATTAACAAATTTCTATTCTTTTGGAGTACCTGGCCAGGAAAGTGCAGGAAAGTGTAGGTACAGAGGCTGAGCAGTTTACTTGCTGGTTTATGCCGACATTGTGTTTAACATTCTTGAAACGAACTATTTGGACCACAAATATATGGTAACGGAATCCATGAATGAATGGTAATGGATTCCTTCGAACAATATAGGGAGATGTTAAACCAGAGTGTCTGAGCATTGCAATTTCTGCATAAATATATCATATGCAGCTTTTCAAGGTAGAGGAGAGGTTCAATGGAACTAATTTTTTTAATCCTCTTGCCATGGAAAATTAAATTGAAGCCCAGAATTGATACTTTATGTTTTTCATGCAAAGGCAGATTTAAATACTGTTTATTACAGATAGTCGGATACTATTCTTTTTTCTCTGGGATTTATTTGAAGATGGAGTAGAGTGTCGTCCATTCACGATTTATTATGTAAATTTATGGATTTTCTCGATTACTGGTTCTAGTATTGAACCATGTTACGTTACAACTGCTAGTGATTAGATGAGATGTTCTTTTTCTCTTCCATATCCTTTTTGAAAAGGCTCGACAGTGTCGATGAACCCCATATTGAGTTATGTACGCAGATTTGTGGAAGCATTGCATTTTATATTGTGTTGGTAACTCCTGCGTTTGGTGAATATTGAATGTGGTTGGTGTGGCTGCTTTGTGGGGAGTTGCTGCCGGCACTAATACGCTGGTGTGGCATGCCCGGACTGAACAAAAACAGCTTCAGCAATTTCATCCTCTGCAGAAGACTGCATACCCCTAGTCTGGATTTTCTGTTGCATCTTTTCAAGATAATCATTGATATCTTCATCCATAATTGATGGATCAACAACAAAATCAAAAAGCTCGCGGACAGCCATAACTGCTACTCCATTTTTCTTAAAAAAAATTAGAGACATGAAGGCAATCCTCACGCAAAAATTCTAACGCACGTGGATGATCAAGGTCTACAAACTGAGAAACATCAATACAATACAAATGGCCCTCATGATAAAGAATATTGTATTCACTTAAATCTCCATGCACAAGTTTGCATTTCTGATATATGGTACGCATCATGATGACAACCTCTAAATAACTTTCACGTAATTTATCCTCTGACAAGGCAGAATCTTTGAGTCGAGGTGCAACCCAACCATTTGTTCCTATGAATTCCATGACAAGAATATGAAGTCGTAGAAGCATTGGTGTTGGACACCGGATGCCAGCTGCATTCAGCCTTGAAATATTTCTCATTTCCTTTTATGGTTCATATACCTTTTAAAGGTCGAGTTTGCAACTTGAATGAGCCGAAGGGAGCACTGCAGAAGGATTTGCCTGAGCCTATTTGATATCTGTAGAAGTTTTCGAAGGCATCGGCAGAGTACCAGGAAATTCAACATTTGAAATTGAATGGGCGCCATGATTATAAGCAGAATGACACAAATCTTTATTCAAAGCAGGCCGGTTGACTAGTGATTGAGGTTTTTGATTCGGTAAATGCTGGGATGCATTCTTCTATGTTTTAGATATTATTGATCGTGGGTATTGCAGGCCTAACCCTGCGTCACTTTTCCTCATTGTTTCACTATTTTTTGAGGATTAAAAGTGGCTCCAATCAGTGCAATATTAGAGTTAGTGGACAATCTAATACTCTCTACTATGAATAATACAGTCAAAATCAGGAAGGATTTTCTCTCAGAAATTCAGACATGTCTACAAAATACACAGGAAAAGATTGATTTTTTGCAGCTTGAATCACAGCTGCAACAAGAAGAGCTACATCAAAATAGACACCATTCTGAACCTGTTTTTGTTCATAACTTTGAGACAACCACCCATCAACAGCATGTTACAGTTCATTCAGATTTAGTACCAAACAAAGCAGCAAGGTTACATGCAGATGCAGAAGTTCAGTCTGCACTTCCCAAACATATCATTAGACCTTGGGAACAGCTTTTCCACAACAAGCACAGAACTGGTCTTGGATATGACAAGGACTTGTCCTTTCATATTCCAGACTATGCGAAGTCCATTCAGTTTCAGAGTGCTGGTTTCATTCGTAACAGTTCACCTGCTCCTCATGATAGTTCAGCGTCAGCTGTTCCAGACTCTGCTCCTCTTCCACAACAACAACAACAAGAGATCGTGAAACACCAACACTGTGATCGAGTTGGCCATATGAAAGATCACTGTTTTGATCTCCATCCATGTAAGCACTGTCATAAAACTAGTTCCATTCTTTTCAAAACAGATGCTTAAAAAAAAACGGTTCCTGCAAAGAAAAACAAAGATTTCATCTGGATGGATCGCTTTCTTGGCAATTGGGCATCAACAGCCAAGAAAGATATCCAAACACATGTGGAGAAACTTGTTTCTAGAATATTCGAACAAATCTTGGCAGTTAGAGTTGTTCTCCATCTTCTTCACCTGTTCTGCAACTGGGGGGAAAATGATGGTCATCTACAAGCTTTCAAAGCCACAGTCAACGCGAGCCTGAGCCACAACCTTGCCACACAGTTTCAGAGTTGTAGCTTAGAGGACAAAGATGCCCGTTGAACATGTTCCTTCAGTGGGCAATCTGGGGACCACTTCCTCTTAGCAGAAGACTTCAGCTTCTTGCCAGCTTTGGGAAGGTTTCCAGGAACAAAATTGAAGAACACTTAACTTCTAGCAAGAAGACTCCAGCTTCTGGCCAGTTTTGGTAAAGAGTTCTAGAATTGCATAAGCATTCCAAGTTGTTGGTCATCCTTAAACCATCCAACAGGTTGAGGGACTTCCCTTTTCAGTTGAAGTTTTACCTTTTATGCGGGGTGATACCTCGCCCTTTTATTGGTTGGAAGGTTCCCTCCTTTAAAACCAATAGAGCACTTCCTCTAGCAGAAGACTTCAGCTTCTTGCCAGTTTTGGAAGAGTTCCAGGAACTGCACTAAGCGTTCTAGTGTTGGTGGCCATCCTTAAACCACCGCCCTTTATACCAACATTTTAGAGAGCACATCAACCTAGTGCTGCCATGCATTTTTGCACATTTTGTATTACAGCTCTCTTCTTGGACTCATGCATAACCCTTCGGATTAAGGGGGGAATGTTGGACACCTAATCCTAAATGGGTTAGTGTGGAAGCTAAAGAGACAAAGCAGTCCGAGGGACCTTGGGATGTGAATCCCAACGATAACCATATTGTACTATAAATGTATATTTATTGTTAATAAAATTGTAATGCAAGCTTTATCTTTCCTATTTTTTCTTGCTCCCCATGTGTGTTTAACAAAAAATGCAATTAAGAACTTAAAAAAAAAGGCAATCAAGTTTGATTTTATTTTCCCTAATTTATCTACTTGAATTTTTTTATTTTTAAGTATATGAATGCTTCTAATGGAGCCATGTGTGTAACAAAATGATAGATATGCTCATATGTAGGTTTGAAATATATTCTTTGATATGTACCCGTGTATGTGAGACCAACTGTCCTGCTTAAGATGATGTCAGAAGATACTGAAGAATGGAATACTGGGATCCAATGACTGTCTTGAACCAAGATCCAATATAATATTGTCTTCCTTGGCTTCCTTTTATCATGTCATACAAGTCCTCACATATGTGATCTCCTTCCATAGAGTCTGGTGATAGACATGCATGAAACTTTTCAATCTTAGGTTCCAACAACTTCTCTTTATCGACGAGCATCCATGATTCTTGGATCTTATCTGAATCTTCTTCTACTTCTTCTTGTTATTCAGTGATAATTGGTGAATCATTCTATAATACCTCAACATTGTAAGTGGAATGAGGTGTTTTATTGTTGGGGATTCAGAATGGTTGTGTAGATAGTGGAGGAGGAATGGGTATTTTGGGTGTGTGTGTGGTAATGGGAAAGGTTGAATTGAGATTAACTGAGGGTGACACTGATGTTGTGGTGGAGGTGAATGGTATGGATAACATTGATATTGGTATTGAGGATAGTGAGGGAAAGATTGAGTATATGGTGGATTTTCTCTGCAAGGCTCTTCGAAACCCTATTTCCAAGATTGGTTTTGAGATTGGGATTGAGATGGCCAAGGTCGCCAAGGAAAAGGTGTTTACCAATTACTTTGAGATTGTTGTGCATAACCCTAAAATTGTGCACAAGGATATTGCATCATATTGGGTTGATGAGGCTGCCATGGTTCTCTTGGAGCTTGATTCACTCCATTATCCTTTTGGTAAACTACCTTTAACCTTGGTAATGATGAGCAATCTTTAGTAGTATGTGATCCTACACAAATTTTACAAATTTTAATGTTATCAAGTGGACATTCATGAAAAGCAACATTTTCAACTTTTTGCTTGTTTTTCATTCTTAGCATGTCAATTTGTTCATTTAAATTACCAAGAATGTTTTGCAAATTGTCAAGTTTAGTTTGACTTACAAATCCCATTGTCAACTTACTTTCCTATTATACAAGAATATCGTCACCTTGATTATTTGCAGTCAGTATGGGTCTATCATCACTTGTATTGTCCTCCTAAGCAAGTCTCAGACCTCAGCTCTTTAAAATAAGCTTTGGAAATGAGAGAAAGACATCAAAAAACAATGTAACTCTGGTTCCGCACTTTCTCTCACTTTTGCCTGCGGGCCCGCACCCTTTTTTCATATTACCTGCGTACTTATATGCTCTTTCTGTAAAGGGGAGGGTGCATACCATTGTGAAAGTCAAAAGGCGCATTTTTTATCTTAACAAACTCACTTTGGGTTAATTCTAGATGATTCTAGAAGCAATTTTGACGTGGATTGTTCGCTCCAAGGTGGTTCATGCATCCCAAAAGAGAGGGAGCTAATCCCTTGTTAGGAGGAGCTATCCCTTTGAAGGAGGATTCTAACCCTTTGAAGGAGGACCTAGTAACTTCCCTCCATTGCACTATAAATTGAGGCATTGGGTTAGTTGCTAGGGAGGTTAGAAGCTGAACATTTTTGAGGGTAAATGCTGGTGAAATCAAGACTTCCTATTTGAGCTTAAGAGGAGAGATCACATACCTTTTTGGCTTCATTGGGAAGTGAGTGAAGCTTTTCAAAGTAGAGGAGACTTCTTGTTGGACCCTGGGAGGAGCTTGTACAGCGTCAAGGGAAAGTTTGTAAAGTTCTTCTTCTTTCGAATTAATACAATCAAGCTCATTTT
>APFE030628841.1:2711-17797 GCA_000404065.3 Pinus taeda
AGGGGGGGCTCCGCCCCCCCTCTAACCCCCCGATTCACTACATAGGTTAGTCGTGGAAAGAATGTAACACAACCCAACACTGTCGATCATGAGATTGCAACTTTTCTTGTTTCATGCGGTATACTACCCAAGGCTTGGGAAGATTCACGTCTTGCACTACGTATAGAAGACTTGTGGAGCCTCTGGATATTGCATACTATTATCGCATGTCTAAGGGTAAAGGCAATCATCTTCTAGATGGAAGACCCAATCACTATAAAGTTCTCCAGAAATGGATGGAAGATAAAGAAAAAACACGCAGTTCAAGAGGTAAGAAATCTCGCACAAAGCTGGCATCCTTGACTTAGGACTCATGCTTTTGGGCACATCTGGAAGAGGCTTTGAAAGATTTGGAAAATCTCAAACAACAGCAGCACCAAAAGCCCGAAAGTCTTGAAATGTTTGAAGGTTATGTGACAAAAATGATCAAGGATTGTGACATCTCTGCAGATGTTTTCCTGGAAGGAAGAAGCTTCATGGAATGGTGGAAAGAATGGAAAGAGTACAGGCAAAATCAATTTCCTGGATGGACCTCTCTTTTGAACGACATAATGGAAAATTAAAGTTGGAAGCGCTGAATTTGCAGACTGTTTGGATGGAATTTAGGGTTTTGTCTTTAGATTCAATTTCCTTTCATTTGTTTAAGATTAGTGTTATAGCTGTGATTTAATGTTTTGTTAAGGGAGAAATATATTTTGCTTAAATTTTTAAGGGTGGGAACTATTGAAGCAGGCACGAACTATGGCATATAGATGATTCATTTTTCAGTCCATGTTATCAGTGATTAATAGATGTGCCAATCCATGTTATCAGTGATTAATAGACGTGCCAACATGGGATGCTGCCTGGGAACAAACTTTGTTTCCTGGATGTGGCTCGGAAGACTATGACTCAGATATTCTTCTATCAAAGGGAAAATCTGGTGTCCTCTATTGGCAAGTACTACCTCATTGTTTGTTTGCTTGTAGTATATTAGAAATCTATAGATGGTGATTATGATGTCAAAAAGAGTCCTTTAATTTTAAAGCTTAAATGTAATAATTACGCCTTGAGGCATTCCCTCTGGGAAGAACTCCCCTAGCTGTTACGCTAACGCAATCTGCACCATATCTGCAATTGTTAGACGATTAAAACAGTTTACACTGTTGATTGAACTTTCAACTAACTCCTTCATTTATGCCTCTTAACCGTACATTCAACCGTTGAATGTTTAGTTGTAACCACTTGCCTCTTTATGCGCGTACTAGTCCAGTGAAAACTCGGTACCTGCTACAACCCCTACTCGACATCCTCCAACGAAAACTCTGTCGATGCCTTTAAGCCCAATCGAGAGGATGTTTGTTGCAACCGATGGATTGACCTGCGCCTCCGTCCAGCAAGAGCTAGGGATTTAGCTGGAGAAAGAAGCCTCCATCTAGAAAGAGCGAGGGATTTACTCGAGAAAGATGTAATGAAATTATCGCCTGGTTTTAGAGCCAAGGTAGTGGGGATCCTTTCTTCTGTATTTCTTTATTGAAATACATTAAGAAATTTGTTTGCGTCTTTTAATTAATTAGAATTGGTCAAGGACTTTGTAATTTGTCGGATGACGCAGTTTTGTATCCAGATTGCATTCAATTCCCTGAGCGGAGCAGTTTCGGCCACTGACCCCACTTTCATCTCTGCTTTGTGTTTTAAGTCCGTCCGGCTTTAACACGTTCAACCATCGGCCGCTGACCCCACTTTCATCCCTGGTTTGCGTACACGTTCAGCGATCGTCTGCGGACACCATTGAAGTCTCTTAACAGATATTCACTGATAAAGATTAAATAGGATTCATAGTAAATGAAACAGTGTTGGACATGTAATTTTTAATTTTCGTGGAAACCATTGAAGTCTCTTAACACAACACATACACATATTCACTGGTAAAAAATTAAATTCATAGTAAATGAAATAGTGCTAGACATGTAATTTTTAATTTCTGTTGAACTTGAAAAAGATATGAAACGGTGAAAAATAAACCACCATTTCTAATGGATGAATATTTTTATGGAAAAGAAAGAAGAGTTCACACAGAAAATAGCTAAAAGTGATGGAATGTATAATTTTGGTTGAAATTAAAATTATGATAATAAATTTGTTTTTTCGTATGTTGAATTTTCTACTTCATGTTGTAATGAAGCGTAGATATATTATTGAATTTTATTATTTGATGGTATATATAACTCACCATACATAACAAGATCATATAAGTTGTATTTAAGTTTGAAAATTTATTTGTTATATATTTAATATGATTTATTATATATTTTAATAAACTGGTCTATTTTTTGAGTTGGAATTACTATGCTAGGACTTTCTATATTGGTTCAAATGGATGACTTTCTAAATGTGTTAACTAGCAACTTTCTAAATGTGTTAATTAAATTAATTAATCAAGTGCATATAGTTGAACTAACTTGTGTTACTGATCCCACTCCTTCCTTTTACTTTCCAAACTTGTATCACATTATGATTTTCTAAATGTGTTAACTAGATTAATTAATCAGATGCACATCGCTGGACTAACTTGTGTTACTGATTCCACTTTTGCTTTCCTTTTACTTTCCAAACTTGTATCACATTAATATAAATGGAATCTCCCTTAACAAAAAGACAAACTTTTGTAATCCAAATTTTATTGAAAAAGAAGTGTTTTCTTTATAATAAAAATCAAGAGTATCCCCAATTTCTTTAAAATTTAATATGCCCCAATTTCTTTAAATATGTCTATTCACCAAAGAAAAGAGAGAATATAGATCCAAATAAGAATAAGTTCCATGTTGTTTAATCTAACATTAAAATTCACCAACTACTTAGATTAAAATTCACGAACTACTTTTTGAAAAATAGGCCACATACAACATTAATATTATTAGGGTGAAATTTAATTGTTTAGTTTTTTTTAAATTATATATATATATATACTATATTATATATATTATATATAATATATATATATATATATTATTATATTATATTATATATATAATATATATATATAATAGTTTTTATTAATGTATAAATGTATTTATATTGTTTTATTTAATAAATAAATAAATTTTATAAAGATTATATATTAAATAATATAAAAATACAGTGTATAATTTTGGCTTATGGTAAAATTATGATAATAAATTTTGTTTTTTCATATGTTTAATTTTGTACTTCATGTTGTGATGAGGTGTAGATATACTATTGAATTTTATCATTTGATGGTGTATGTAACTCACCATAAATAATAAGAGTATATAAGTTGCATTGAAGTTTGAAAATTTATTTGTTTTATATTTAATATGATTTATTATATACTTTAATAAACTAGTCTATTTTTTTAGTTGGAATTGTTATGTTAGGACAACTTTTTAGTTATTGGTTTGATTGATGATTTTCTAAATGTGTTAACTACATTAATTAATCAGGTGCACAGGGCACATGGTTGAACTGATTCTACTTTTGCTTTCCAAATTACCGATTCCACTTTTGCTTTCCAAACTTCACATTAATATAAATGGCATCTCCCTTAACAAAAGGACAAACTTTTGTAATCCAAATTCTATTGAAAAGAAGTGTTCTTTCTAATAATAATCAAGAGTATTCCCAATTTCTTTAAAATTTAATACGCCCCAATTTCTTTAAATATGTCTATTCACCAAAGAAATAGAGAATATGGACCCAAATAAGAACAATTTCAATGTTCTTTAATCTAACATTAAAATTCACCAACTATTTTTTGAAAAATAGGGATTGGGAGCCCCAACTCCTATTTCTAAATAAGAACTTGTGTGCATCATCTCTTGAGTGCATTATCCAAGTCATCAAACCCTTTGCAAGGGACACTCTTAAGAGCCATTTACTTAATTTAAAAGGTTTTCTCTTGTTTTTTAGTTCTCAAAGTAGTGGATGTCCTTTTTATAACTTAATAATTGAACAAATTATTCCTTCATCCATTTACTTAATTTAAAAGGATTTTTCTCTTCTTTTTTAGTTCTCAAAGCAGTGAATGTCCTTTTTACCACTTAATAATTGAACAAATTATTCCTTCACCCATTTACTTAATTTAAAAGGTTTTTCCTTTTCTTTTTTAGTTCTCAAGCAGTGGATGTCCTTATAATTGAACAAATTATTCCTTCATCCATTTACTTAATTTAAAAGGATTTTTCTCTTCTTTTTTAGTTCTCAAAGCATTAGACGTCCTTTTTACCACTTAATAATTGAATGAATTATTCCTTCACCCATTTACTTAATTTAAAAGGTTTTTTCTCTTCTTTTTTAACTACTTAATAATTGAATGAATTATTCCTTCACCCATTTACTTAATTTAAAAGGTTTTCTCTCTTCTTTTTTAACGTCCTTTTTACCACCTTTTTACCACTTAATAATTGCACGAATTATTCCTTCACCCATTTACTTAATTTAAAAGGTTTTTTCTCTTCTTTTTTTAGTTCTCAAAGCAGTGGATGTCCTTGGTCCCGGATAACAATATGGACTTATAAATAAAACTATTACCTTCTGAACTTTTATGACTAGGATATCTCTAGAGTACAAAGACTCCATTGTTGTGGAAAACAGAGAATAACAATATGGACTTATAAATAAAGGTTCAGCTATATAAATTTCTTATCTTCTAAACTTTTATGACTAGGATATCTCCACGGTACAAAGACTCCATTATTGTGCACCTTACCTTCCCTCAAAGCGTAATTGTTGTGCATTTTACCTTCCCTCAAAGCGTAAATGAATAACTCACAATATTTAGTTATGCATGAAAGCTTTTGTTCCATTTCACATCATAAGGAATGTTTTTGTCAAGTAATCTACTAATAATTCATTATATAACACATGCTTCCACAATAAATTATTCAGTCATCCATTTACTTAATTTAAAATTATTTTTCTCTTATTTTTTAGTTTTCAAAGAAGTGGAACAAATTATTCATTCATCCATTTACTTAATTTGAAATGATTTTTCTCTTATTTTTAGTTCTCAAAGAAGTGGAACAAATTATTCATTCATCCATTTACTTAAGTCAAAATGATTTTTCTCTTATTTTTTAGTTCTCAAAGAAGTGGACCAAATTATTCATTCATCCATTTACTTAATTTAAAATGATTTTTCTCTTATTTTTTAGTTCTCAAAGCAGTGGATGTCCTTGTTCCCTGGAAAACAGAGGATAACAATATGGAATTATAAATAAAGGCTAACTATATAAATCTCTTACCTTTTGAACGACTTATAAATAAAGGCTCAAGAGAATAACAATATATTATAAATAAAGGCTAACTATATAAATTTATTACTTTCTGAACGACTTATAAATAAAGGCTCAAGAGAATAACAATATGGACTTATAAATAAAGGCTCAACTATATAAATTTCTTACCTTCTTAACGACTTATAAATAAAGGCTCAACTATATAAATTTCTTACCTTCTGAACTTTTATGACTAGGATATCTCAATGGTACAAAGAACATTTATGACTAGGATATCTCCATGGTACAAAGACTCCATTATTGTGGAAAACAAAGAATAGCAATATGGACTCCTCCTCCTTGCACAAATTTAAACTATGAGGCACAAGGTAGCTATTGCATATAGGAACATTTAGATTTGATAAGAAAAGTGTGATACTGTTGGCCTATATGCACCTGACCCAGGTTCGGAAGAGTTATTTAGCCAAACAAATCCCGCAGCTACCGACCCTTTTGGAAACAGCCCGCAGAGCATAGACTAAGTTCTCACCCAAGGTAGCAGGTGAGGGTGTTGGAACCAGGTTTCTGCACCCTAGGGATGTCTTGGTGTGGTCTGGAGGTTTTGCGCATTGGTTTACAGCTTTGCGTTGGTCGGTATTCGCACAGATCCAACTTGATTATATCTTTCTTATTAGTGAATTTTTCTATTAGATGAGTAGTTACCAATTACCAAGGTTTTTAAGAAAACATTTAATCAACACAACTGATTTGTGCATTAAAATGAATCCAGATTTACATTCATTTAAACCATAAGAAGATTAAATTAAACAAGTATTATGGTAACGCGGAAGAAATGCAAAATTGTGAAAAAACTTATCTTTATTTCCACTTTATCCTCAATACATTCAGATCTGCCCTGTGCACTCAGCTGCAGGGGTCCGCACACACAGCTGAGGACTTTCCAGGCCTCTGTGCACACAGCTGCAGAGCCTCTACCTACTATCCCTATCCCTCGACTCGGACTTATAGACGCTTTCAATCTATTTTCTTCACGAACCCATTACCTTCCATTGTTTCTCCAAAAAGAACTACTTTTCCCTCATAGAGTTGTGCTCTATTTATACCCTTCCTTGGCCCGCGATCCTTGCGCGGGAGGACTCTATTTATATTTCTTTACATGATTTCTGAGCGGACTACCCTTTGACTCAGCCTATTATAATTCGTGCTTCGCGCTTTCAGTGGAGTTTTTACAATTATTTAATCCTATTTTTTGGCTTTTTGCCCCAAAACCCTTTATGTGAGACCTCTACTACCCAACAGTCCCCCAACACAATCATCGTGACTCGTCCCGAGTCACTTCCTGGCGCGGCTAGCTGCTCTGCCTTGGCTTCGCGGTTCGCCTCCCTTTGAGTGGCGCTCATTGTCCTGCTACTCCTTCATTATCTCCTGCAACGTTTCGTCTGGCTCCTGCTTTGGTGTTTCTACCACGTCCCGCAACCGATGATTCTCATTTTGCTTTGCTCGGTTAACACAGAACACCCCCTCATAGGATTTTAACGCGAGCGGGAAAGCTGCATACAGGACCTCTTGGTACCCCCACAGTCACTTTCGACCTTCGTATCGTCTCTTCACACTGTCTGCTACAGCTTGTGTTGCAATTTTACAAGACCATAGCTATTGTCCGCAAGATCCCAATTGTTGAGGGGCATCTGAGACGACTTATTAACGACATATCGACCCGTGATCGCCATATATCTATCCTTTCGTTGTTCTGTTGTAGCGTGTCGGCCTGCCCCTGGGCGAGGCGACAACCTCCGAACCAATTCTACTTCGTGTTCTCTCTTTTCCGGTACATTCCCTATTGGTGATGCTGCAATCCGCGGGATGCTTGCAGCTCTCATCCCCATATTCCTTAGAGAGTCCTGCCTTTCCATTAGCTAGATTACTACCTACGGGTGCATGCCTTGTGCAGAGATAATGAACAGCTCCATCTATGTTTCTGAAGCGTAGGCCACCTAGTGGAGTCCCTTCAGTGATTTATAAGTCATGCAGATTTTAAATGTACTGATTGCCGCCTATTTCAGTTTGTGCAAATTGCTCGTGTAAAACCTGTGGTAGCTTGTTCCATATCGAATTTGTAATGCAGACATCATGTCATGAATAGTGATATCAACGGTCATCATTCCTTTTATCAGTGCGTTCGCATGATCCTTTTCATGCAACCGTGATGCTTGTGTTTGGTCAAATGTGCGCGCACCGTAGTACTCGCGCATCTGTCCCCCATGCTGTTTTATCGTCCCTCACTCCATTTCAACTAGGTGAAGCGGTGAGACTATCTTTTTGCGGGCTAGTCAGGCAGTTGGCCCACCCATGTAGAGCTTTAGGTGACTACCATTTACTTTTCCTGGGAAGTGGTCTCCATTGAGTTTAGCCAACTAAACGACACCCCCATTGGTAACTTCTTTGACGACATAGGGTCCCAACTAGTGCATACGGAGTTTACCTGGGAATTTTTCGAACTTACTGTCATAAAGAAATACTAGATTCTTCTCCTTGAAGGTGCGCATCTTGATATGGCGATCGTGCCACGCTTTCTCACGCTATTTGTGTACTTGTTGATGGAATCTAGCCAAAAATCGTTCCTCCTCCAATTCTTCTAGTTGTGTGAGCCTCTCTTCCAATTCTGCACGGTTTGCCATACCTGTTATTGCCACAATCCGCAGGCTATGCACAATATATTCCATAGGCATAACGACTTCTTTGCCATAGACTAAGTGAACTGGTACCTGACTTGTCATATTCTTGCACGTTGTTCGGTATGCCCATAACATAGTATGGATGCGCATGTCCCAGTCATTGCGTCGCACACTACGGACCTCCAAAATTTTGTTGAAGGCCTCGATGGTCCCATTTGCTTGCGGATGGTAGGGCATACTCTGTTGGTGATATATCTGAAATTATTCCATGAGTGCGCTGATCGTTTCATTCAGAAAATGCATTCCCCTATCACTCATGAGAATTTTGGGGTAGTCAAACCTAGTTAGGATGTTCTCGAACAAAAATTTTGTTGTTGGCGCAGCTGTGCAATCCTTAACCGGTTGTGCCTCAGCCCATGGGGTCAAATACTCAGTCGCAAAGTTGATATAACGTGCGCCCATATTTCCTCGTGGTTCAATAGGCCCAACGAAGTCAATCGCCCATTTCTCAAATGGTTGTAGCATCATCTGTGGCTGAAGTGGCATTTCGTCCCTCCACGGTGATTTGCCCATTCGTTGACATACATCGCAGGGCCGACAATATGCTTTCAAATCTTGATGTAGAGTGGGCCACCATAACCCGGTGCGAGGAATCTTCTTGGTTGTGGCGTGGCCCGCATAATGTCCACCAGCGACCCCTCCATGTGCTTCGGCCAGGATTTGTCCACGCTTGAACTCAAGTACATGTCTGCGCAATATTTCGTTGTTTCCCATCTTGTAGAGGTGGCCTGCAATTATGGTAAAATCCACTGTGCGTATCACCAATTCCTTCTTTTACTGGACAGAATACCCCTGTGGCATAGTGCCTGTAGTTAAAACTTGGATTATATCTTCAAAGTGGCGATCTGTAATGCGCATGACATATAATTGGGCGTCCGGGAGCCCCTCCTCTAGATTTGTTAGTTCTTTGCCAGTCTATATTCGGGATAGATGATCCAGACCTGCATTCAGACATCCCAGCTTTACAACAACCTCAAAGTCATATTATTGAAACAACAGTAACCATCGACAGATAGGCCCCCCCAACACAGGCTTATTCACTAGGTACCTTGAGCACAGAGTGATCAATGTACATCTTAAAATGTCCTTCGAGTAGATAATGGTGGAACTTTTGTAGCGCGTATACCATCGTCAATCGCTCTTGCTCAGTAGTAGAGTAATTCTTTTCTGCCTTGGACAACTTGCGACTAGTGAACGCAATCGGGTGATCAACTCCCTCCACTCCTTCTTGAGTGAGTACTGTACCCAACGCGATACACGATGCGTCGACATGTACATGAAATTCAACGTCCCACTTTGGAAAGACCAAGATAGGGGCAGAAGCCATCTTTTCCTTAAGTGTTTCCAGGCTTTTGTTACATTCCTCGTTCCAGTAATATCTAGCATCCTTTTTTAGTAACTGTACCATTGGAGCCGTGATCTGGGCGTAGCTTTTGATAAACTTTCGGTAGTAGCGCGTAGCTGCTTTACACTTCACGGTGCTTGTAGATTTATTATGACAACAATCTTTTCTAGATCCACCATTAGACCTTGCTTACAAACCACATGGCCAAGCAAGTTTCCGAAAGGGACAAGGAATGTACACTTCTTTAGGTTAAGCACAATCTGGTGCCGACGGCAGGTATCCATCATCAACCATAAGCTCATGACATGTTTCTTAACCAAGCCAAATACGGTCCAGTCATCCAGGTATACTTCTAAGAATTTGTGGATAAATTCCTTGAATGCGGCTACTACAACGAGAAAATATCGTCAGCGCATTCTTCAACCCAAAGGGCATTACCATATACTAAAAACAACCCCATTCAGTAGCAAACATTGTGTTACTCCGATCCTCTGACGCAATCTTGATCTGATGGTACCTGGAGAACCTGTCTGTGAAAGAGTATGCTTCCTGCCGCCCACATTTTCTAGTACTTCATCTGTAAAGGGTGTTGGAAACAGGTCGTTAACACAAGCATCATTGAGCTTCTGTAGATCTACGCAGATGTAGATTTCGCCCTTCTATTTCTTCTCCTGCACGACCATGGGACTTACCCAATCAGACTCCTCGACTGGTTCAATAATTCCTGCTGCCAGCATTTTGTCCAATTCTTCGCGGACCTTTGTTTTGTATTTTGGATTCATTCAATAGGGTCGCTATTTCACTAGCTTTGCATCTGTCTTCAAAGTTATTTTCATCATCCCTAGGTCTCCTAGAATTCCTTTCATCTCCGTATTTTTTGTAGGGAATAAATCTTGGTATTCGTGGAGCAACTCGACGACCTTTTCCACCGTGGCGTTGTCCCAATAGTCCCCAAGCGTAGCATACTTCGGCTCTTCCTCTGTTCGAATATTTACCTGCTTTGTTTTCAATGGTGCCGTGATGTCCGGATCTTCTATCTCGGGGCCGCGCACCTCATGACTGCCTTCAAATTCTGGTATATTGATGTTATGTGGGTCATCCTCATCATCTTCTATTTGTACATTGTAACATGCTAAGGCCTAGCTCAACTGTCGCGACCAGTCTGATAGCACGACTTCTTCTGGTTTCGGCGGTGTTCTGAAGATGGCGGTTATTACTGATTGTAATGCATTGTCCACGGTATCCATCCATTGATCTTCAAAGAGAAATGTCGACAGAAACCCTTCATGCAGGATATCCCACTCGTCGGTGCCATGTCAGAGCTCTGTTTTCATATACCATTTCCTTGGAATGACATCCAGGGTATGATAAAATAAGTGAACCCATTCTGGTTGAGGCTCCGCACCATAAGCTTTGGTCCATTTGCTTAGGTGTATGCACAGATTCTCTTGTCCATCATATTTCTCCATTATTCGTAGCACTGGCTTCCCAAATCTTATCTGCATCATGTGCTGGCAGCTTCGCTAATCTTCAAAGGTTCCTTCATGGATACCTCGCCATCGCACCGGTGTCACACGCAATGCCCATTTCAGTGCATCAAGCCGTTGGTATTCTGGTATCGTGCTTTTGAATTGAGCCAGGAATTCATCCACTTCTGTCAACCCGTCATACATTGGTCGTTCGCAGGTCTGAGCTTTAACGCAATACAAGGATCTTGTCATCAGATTGTAGTGTAGCGTGGTTACCTCGTTCGCCCTGTTCCACCATCGCTCGTCCTCTTCATTTGAATCACTGGTGCACGAGCTGGCGTAGTCACACGAGGGTCTCCTTTCCTCCTTTGGTCGATGCACAACAATCTTGTAGATATAATCCACTGCATTGTCCCTTTCGTTATTGCGCACAGGTTCTGTGTAGCGTGGTCCTTATGTTGGATCCAACGGAACGACTACACGGAGCGACTCCTTCTCAAATATCATCCCAGTCTACCCCTAGCAACGCAGGGTACGGGCTACTTTCGTCCACGATTTCAATAACTTCGAATTCCGTCCAGGTTCTCGCGCCATCAATATCGACTGTAATTCCTGTAGCCTTCCCATGGGTAAGATCTTTTGCTAATGGGCCATCCGTAATTCGATAGGAGATCATTGTAGTATAGGCTTACCCATGCACTCCCAAGTCTATTTAGGTAATATGTTTGCATCTGAACCTAGGTCCAGGATGACCTGATCCATCTCGTAGTCGCCAATCTACGCCATTAACCGCATCCCTCGACCCGTCCGCGATGCGTGTCTTCCTAATTTCTGGACTATGCGAGGTTCACCCCACCCTGCGCACTTATTTATCACTTCTTGTAACCCTCTGACTACCCTGCTGTTGCGAAGTAGTTTTATGCATGTCTTTAAGAAGGTAGTCAACATCGAGGGATCCTTATCCAGCTTAGGCCGATCCCTACTACCTCGGGTAGAGACGCCTATGAAGCTTTCCCTAGCTTCCATATTGGTCTCCCCATTGACCTATTCTATGGCTGCACCACTCTGTAATACCATGTTTACCTTGGGTCCGTCGTCGCAGGGTTTAGATCTCATCATCTGCATGTTTTGCGTTGTTGTAGGAGGCACTTCCCTTTTTTCGCGAATCTGCGCTATCAACTGGGGGAAATCTAACAACTCATGATCGAATAGCTCACAATAAGGACATGATACTCGGGTTAGATTGGTGTAATCTCGTGCGCAATGTCCTCGTCCTCCATAGTTGTAACAGATTAGCTAGTCGCGACCCCTTGCAGGTCCCATTCCACCCCATCCTCGACCCCGTCCCGAGAACCCACCGCATGCAAACGTCGCGGTTAGATCCTGACCTCGCACCTCAGTCTGCATTTTGTAGGTAGGTGCCTAGTCCATCAACATTCGATAGCTATGACAATCTCTTTCTTCATGACCCACCGATCTACAAAAGTTGCAAAAGAGCTCCTAGGGAGTCTGGTTATATTTTGGCAATAGATGACAATTATCAGTGTTGTGCTTCCCTCCTACCTAACAGATTGTGCACCAAAGTAATCGTACTCAACCCTGCGTGTACCTCTGGTCACAATGGTGTCAGTCCCCCTGTTCCCACAAAATTCACCAAGACCGAACAATGATCTTTATTGTGTCCCTGCCTCTTGCACTTTACACACCATGCTTCTTCCCAGACTTCTAGGCGCACTGTCTGTTCTTGTTTTAACTTATGTATTTCCAAACACAAATTTTGGACCTGCACTTGGATTTTCCGAACTCCCAACCTTGGGTCCTATACCGGGGTTTCGTGCAGCCACATTGTTGCCTCCAGCACTTTTTCTTGGGTTGACATCTTCTGTTGTGACAACGCTAACTTCAGATATGGCGTTAGTGAGGTGATGAACCAAGCGCGGTGTTGTGCATCTGTAAGGGTCATGTTGGCTTCGCGAATGGTGCTTTTCAACCTTTGATCCAAATCCCATGGGGTCTCACCAGGCATCATTGTGATCTCTTTGAATCCAACAACCGACTATGCTTCTGACTTAGGCTAGCTAAACTCCTTGGATAATTTGGTATGGATGTCTGCTATCCCCACCGTTGGGTTGATCCTTGAATACTTCATGTACCATGTTATCGCTCGATCCTGCAGTGCGCTGACTAAGATGTATTTCTTGATACTATCATCCGCGACTTGCTGCGCATTCCATACTGACGTTAGTACAAACCAAAATTGTTCCAGGTCTTTGCCTCCTGCTCCTTTGAAAACTGGTAACTGAATTGTGTTCGCCATAGTTACCCTTGTTCTACCACTGTTCCTGATCCTTTTGATTTTTCAACATTCCTTTCTATCGAGTCCCCACGCTTCACACCAAACACCCCTTATGCAAATCCAAGTCCCGACAACATAACCATTTTTTGCGTTATATGGGCCTGACCCAAGTTCGGAAGATTTATTTAGCCAAACAAATCCCGCAGCTACCAGCCCTTTCAGCAATAGCCTGTGGAGCGCGGATTGAGGTCTCACCTGAGGTAGCAAGGGAGGGTGCTGGAACCAAGTTTCTGCACCCTAGGGATGTATTGGTGTGGTCTAGAGGTTTCGCGCACTGGTTTACAGCTCCGCGCTGCTCGATATTCACACAGATCCAACTTGATTATATATTTCTTATTAGTGCACTTTTCTATTAGATGAAGTAGTTACCAATTACCAAGGTCTTTAAGCAAACATTTAACCAACACAACTGATTCGCACATTAAAATGAATCTAGATTTACATTCATTTAAACCATAAGGAGATTAAATTAAACAATTATTATGACAGCTCAGAAGAAAACACAGAATTGCAAAAAGAACTTATCTTTATTTCAACTTTATCCTCAATACATTAAGATCTGCCCTGCACACTCAGCTGCAGTGGTCTACGCACACAACTGCGAACTTTCTAGGCCTCTACGCACACAGCTGCAGAGCCTCTACCTACTACCCCTATCCCTTGACTCGAACTTATAGACGCTTTCAATCTATTTTCTTCATGAACCCATTACCTTCCATTGTTTCTCCAAAAAGGACTACTTTTCCCTCATAAAGTCGCGCTCTATGTATACCCTTCCTTGCTCCGCGATCCTTGTGCGGGCCGACTCTCTTTATATTTCTTTACATGATTTCCGGGTGGACTACCCTTTGACTCAACCTATTATAATTCGCGCTCCGCGCTTTCGGTGGAGTTCTAAAATTATTTAATCCTATTTTCGGGCTTTCTGCCCCAAAACCCTTTATGCAGGACCTCCGCTACCCAACAGACACTTTGTTCTAATTTTCTCTACAAAGGTGATGGAAAGTGTGCCCTAAATGTTGGCAATTTCATGGTTAATGTAGTATAAGCTATATGCAAATTCACACAAGATCAAGAAAGCTATGCCCAATATCAAGTGCTTGTTTTAAAAAAAATGATGTTGGTGGTTAGTTGATTCATATGTAATGGAAGACATGGCAATCGCTACGTTATTTTATTTGATATCAAAATAATTTTTTTTAAATATATATTGTACATTACATGTATAAATATGTGTAGGTTGTTAATTGCCAATCATTTCGTAAGTAAATTAGGGATCAAATCACTTGTGAGTTAAGCTAAAAATATATATTTAACAAAATTTTTAATTATGTTATAGCAAGATGAATAAACAACTATTATTAGTTCATCCAATTTCACTTTTCTTAAATTAAGGTAACAATTTTAACTTCCATCTCTTTGTGATTTTCTAAAAGTTGGATAGAAGCATGACCATTTCCTAGTAAATGAGAGGCTAATAGAGTGAGGAGGTTCCTTTGAATCAATTAACTATCATATTTATAAATTAATGAAATCCTTATTCAAAAGCACCCATCATTATAATTTAAACAAAAATGGGTGATTATGATATAAAGCAAATACTATGTTTAGAAGTCTAAATAAACTCACAATAGGAATACTAATTACAATAATATAATGAAGTGAGAATTCCAATGACCTTCATTTAAGTGGGCCCTACCCAAAAGAGTTCTTAGAATTTTATAAAACACCCAAAGAACAAAGCTGTTATGAAACCAGCTCACAAAAAGATAGAAAAGAGAGATCCACGCCTTAGAATTCAGCCTCTTCGAGGGGGCAACCTCCTTCACATTACATAAATGAACAATTCTTCGATGATACAAATGAAGAGACCTCCTTTCTATATATAGGAGTCTAAGGGGTCAT